>PVLA01016680.1:0-19901 GCA_004027455.1 Hydrochoerus hydrochaeris
ATCCCCTCTCCTCTCCTCTCCTCTCCTCTCCTCTCCTCTCTTCTCCTTTCCCTCCAGCTTCCAAATGCAGAGGTGCAGGGGTGCAGGACACTGGGGGTGCGGTGTGACCTGCAGAGGCCCCTCCCAGCAAACCTCCCAGGCACACGTGGGCGGCGTGAGCTCTCAAGCCCCGGCCCTGCCTGGTGGTGTGGTCATGATCATGACGGGGTCTGCAGGGCAGGGTGCATCCCGCCTCCCAAACCTCAGCCAGAGTCTGGCAGAATCCCAATCCCCGGCCTTTGCTGGTGCCCAGTGAGGGCACCGAATGCCCCTTCCATCTGCTCCCCCGTTTCCCCCCAGGAAACACGCAGCCCGTGCTTAAAGTCAGCGTATCACCACCTTCCGAGCCAACGGCTATGTTTCTACACCAGGGCCTGGAGGGGAAACACAGCTCAATATACCTCGGAGATCTAAACAACAACAGCAGTAAGACAAAGCAATGCCGGCTCAGCCAGCCGCGCGGTCCCCCTGCATGGGTGAGGGCTCCTACCCACAGCTGGGGGCAGAGTTGCGTTTGCAGTTCCCCGGGACCCCACCATAGGAGTGGCTTTTCTTTCCCCTGCTTCTTTTCTTTCTTTGCATCTTTTTTTAAAGTTTCCATCCGTCTTTTCTTTCTTTGCTTCTGCCCCCCAAGGAAGCCAATGGGCTGAGGCCTCTGGCTGCTGGCCTCTGTCTGCTTTCCATGGCGGTCCAGGGCCATGCGAGAGGAATGGAGGACTGTCCTGGTGGGCCTGAAGCTCTCACAGCCCCGCTGCACCCCAGGGGAGCCATCCCGGCTCCGTCCCCAGGTCGGGTTGCTCATCCTTCCCGTCTTTGTCTTCTCCTGTTTACACAGCATCCTAGCAAGCAGCTGCCCGCAGCCCAGGAGTGGTGGGTCGCAGGGTGGGGTCAGCATTCCCAGTGGCTTCTGTCATCCCGTCTTGAGTTTGGGGAGACGAGCTGGGAACCACCGAACCTTTCCTCCTCCACGGTCTCCTGTGGATGGGCCTTGGGGGAGGTGCTGGGGTTTCCCGAAATTTGAGCACAGGCCTTGGCCACCGCCACCCCACCGGGGTGCTTCCTGCAGCCTGATGCTCAGCACCAGCGCTGAGGGGACTCTGGCAAGAGCGGCTGGTTCTTTGTGCTGCTAAGATGCCTGGGTCCTGCTGTGTGATGACTTTGTGAATCAAAGGGTTTTGCTTTCTGTCTTCTTCCTTCTTCAGTCCTGTCTTGTTTTTCTTTCTACTTCCTTTCTTGCAAGTGACTTCACGATTTGCATTTCTGTGGGGGGGGAATGTCCATTCCCCTGGGCATCGCAAGACTTCTTGGTGCATGCACAGTGGCTAAATACATCCCGAGGGACCACGGCGAGGCCTCCGGGAGCCGCGTGCCAGGCGGCCTGGGGGTCTGAGTATGCTGGTTCCTGTGCTGGTCCATTGGACGGATCCTGTGATTCTTTGTGTGAGCCCGGAACCTGACCTTTCCCAGCAGGGGTTGAAAGAGCTGCTATCGCTGCACACACATGTGCGGCTTCTGAAACACCTGACCCTGCAACCAGGAATACGGCTTAAAAATGAAAGGGGTCCTGGGTGTGGTGGCTCACATCTGTCATCCCAGCACTCACTCGGGAGGCTGAGGCAGGAGGGTCACAATGAGGGTGAGGCAGCCCGGGCTGCAAGGTGAGCTCCAGGCCAGCCCGAACTGCACGGTGAGAGCCTGGCTCAGACAGACAAAAGTAAAATAAAGTAAAATGGCTTGAGCGAGTGTTTCGGGGTGCATGGGCAGGGCATCTGGGGAGCTCTGAAGCCTGGCTATGCCGTAGCGTCGGCTACAGCTGTCTCTGTGATACGGAAGGTCTCTCCTTGCAAGATGGAGATAGAGAGATAGATTGATCGATAGGAATAGAGTGGTAGATGGATGGGTGGACAGATTGATATGCAGGTTAAGTGCCTAGAGGGATAGATAGATAAATAGCTAGAGAGACAGAGTGTTAGATGGATAGACAGACAGACAGATAGATAGATAGAATGGGTAGATGTCGGGACACGCAGGTGGGTAACCACAGATGGATGACTGGTGATAAACAGAAGCAGAGACATGTGACTAGAGGCATAGTGACTGATCAATCAGTAGGTGACAGCTCTCTGATGGAGGGACAGATGGAGGCATGGTTGACAGATTGGCAGAGGAAAGGCAGGTGACTGATTGCCAATCAATACGTAGATAAATAGAGGCACAGCTTGACAGATGGGACACAGAACCGGGGCCAGAGACCCAAGAGCCGGAGCTAAGAGACTGACAGATGACAGCTGATTGACAGGTCTAGACGGCTCGACAGGATGGATAGACAGATAGGGTGAAGACGGGCAAACACTTATTCCTCTCCTCCATCTGTTGTCTACTTATCCCGCAAACACCTCAGCGATCCCTCTCCTGGGCATCTTCCTGAAAGAGCTGAAGACGTTGTATGACAGTGAGCCACGCACACCCGTGTGCACGGCAGCACACCCTGAACCCCTCGTGGGAGCTGCGCCTCGGAAATGGCCTCTGTGACCACACACAGGTCAAGAAACGAGCTGTTTGCACCCCGTGGAGTACTACACAGCCACGAAGAAGGATACGCTTCAGTCATGTGCCGGCGAACCCATGCACCTGGAGACCCCAGTGTTTAGTGAAACAGATCAGACACAGGAACCTCAATATCGCATGGTTTCTCTTCCACGAGAAACCCAGAGTATCCATAAAGAGCCAAATAGAAGACACGTGCTAAGGAGCAGGGGGAGAGGCCTTTCTCACATGGGAAGGAACCGAGAGATGGAGGGAGGGGAAAGGAATGGGAAGGCAAGGGCAGGAATCTCCCTTTGTAGCTCAGGCTGGTCTCAAACTCACAACAACCCTCCTGCCTCAGCCTCCAGAGTGCTGGGGTGACAGGTGTGTGCCACCATGCCCGGCTCACCCCGCCTTTCTGAAGACAACGTGGATTATCAAGATACAAAGGAAGGCGCAGATGGGGTGCAGAGGGAAAGTCTCCCAGGTGGCGGCCTCACCCCGGGGACTGCGGTGGACAGTCCTGGCCATGTCTCCAAGCCTGTGACCCTGCAGGGTCCAAGCTATGGGACTGGCTGAGCCCAGAGGCCCCACTCCGGGGGGACCCCAGAAGCAGGGGATGCCCACTCTGTCCCCTGCAGAATTTTTATCGCATTACAGAGCATTAGCATTTTAACAGTGACTCTTTGCATGTCGCACATCTTGTAGCCATCACAAGAGTTTATTTCCAGAAATTTCTGTGTCCCCAGCAGGAGATGCTGTGCCCATTAAGCTCCTACCTCCTGGGTTCCACTGAGCCACTTCTGGCTTCTTTGGGTCTGTGCACGGGGGGACATTTCACACAAACAGAATCCGGCGCCATAGGACAGTTGGCATCTGGCTTCTCCCACGTGACAGAGTCACTCTGTGTTTTTGTTTTTGCTTTTGATTTTAATGCCAAGTACAGTAAAAATAGGCTCACTCATGTGGATCTACTATGGCTGCTGTCCCAGCACTCTGGGAGGCTGAAGCAGGAGGGTTTGTAAGTTCGAGCCCAGCCTGGGTGGCCGAGTGACTCAGAGCGATTCTGTCTCAAAATAGAAGATAAGAACCTGGCAATATAGTTCTGTGTGGAGGCCCTGGGTTCAATCCCCAGCCCGGCCCTTCCTCAAAATATACCTTTAACACCAATCTCGCATGTAGTACAATTTATTTCCTGTAGGCCTGAGGGTGGGCTCTAGGGAACCTGTCCTATTCTTCTTGCTTCTCTGTCACTTTGTGTCTTCTCATCGACATCTTATTATCTCTTTTCTCCCACTTCCCCACCCCTGGGAAATACTCCTTTGCTTTTTAACCGTGCATAATTGGGTTTCTTTTATTTTAGGTTCCACATACAAGAAAAGCTACCCAGCATTTTTATTGCTGTGTCTAAAATCAAGGTACCTCACCTAGCAGCGAGTCTAGCAGGCTTATGTGTGTCGGACTAAATGTCAGCCTGCTTCTTTTTTAGGGCTTAATAATGTTCCACTGCATATATACATAGCTTTATCCTTCCTTCCTTCCTTCCTTCCTTCCTTCCTTCCTTCCTTCCTTCCTTTCTCTCTCTCTCTCTCTCTCTCTCTCTCTCTCTCTCTCACTCTCTCTCTCTCTCATTTGTTTTTGGTGACAAGGTCTTGCTAAGTCCCTCTTTTACAAGTTGGGCTCAGACTTCTACTCTTCCTGTTATGACCATCAACCCCAGCAGCACCACATTTTCCTCATCTTCTCATTGCTCATGGGCACTTCAGTGGTCTCCATAGTTTGGCAGATACGTGTATGTTTAAACTGCTGGTTTCATTTCCTTTGGGAATACTCCCCAAAGAGGAAATTTTAAATCATTCCCATCACAGGATACAGGACCCAAGATCCACAATTTAAAGAAAGAAGGGCTTGTTTTGGGCTCACGGGTGCAGAGGGTGCAGTCCATGGTTGGCTGCTCCAAGGCAGGAGTATCATGGTGGACAGGTGTGGGGGAAGAAAGATGCTCACACCATGGTGGCCGGGAAGCAAAGAGAGGAGGGAGGAGCTGGGGACAAGAACACAGGCTTAAAGAGGAGAAGTTCAGTGTGGCTCACGGGTGCAGAGGGTGCAGTCCTTGGTCGGTTGCTCCAAGGCAGGAGCATCATGGTGGATGGGTGTGGGGGAGGAAAGATGCTCATATCACGGTGGCCGGGAAGCAGAGAGAGAAGGGAGGAGCTGGGAACAAGAACACAGGCTTAAAGAGGGGGAGTTCAATGTGGCTCATGGGTGCAGAGGGTGCAGTCCATGGTCGGCTGCTCCAAGGCAGGAGCTTCATGGTCGACAGGGATGGGGGAAGAAAGAGGCCTGGGGTGAGATAGCAGGTGGAGATTTGTCCCTCACAGAAGTCTTCTCCACTGCTCTCTTCCTGAGGCAGGGAGGAGAGGAGTGGGGCTCCCCAGAACCCCTGCAGGATTTGGCCTTCACCTTCTGAGGGGCCAAGGACTCTTCCTCATGAGGTGAGCTCTGTGGGAGGTAAGAGCGACTGTGCAGCTCAGGCTTTAAGCCTCAAAATGCGCCCCCTGCAGCTTCAGACTTGCTCATTTGGGGCAAAGTGCAGCGTGACTGACTGTGTTACCATGGGGTCCTTACAGCAAAGTGCTGAGAGCGAAGTACTTCCCCCTTGGAAGTGAAGTACTTCTTCCTTGAAAGCATAACCTGGACAGCTAAGCATGGCTGTAACTGCACAACAGAATGGTGCAATTGCAGTAATAACCTGCAGCACCAACTAATACCCAAGTTCCTGCAACAGGAAGAGATTTCATTCATAGGTCAAAGTTTGACATTACAGTGGGAAAACGAAAAGAAACAAAAGGCCACCTTATTTGCCTTCCACAAACATTTCCTTGAAACTGTTCTCAAGGCACCTCTATGATCCTCGCACTCGGGAGGCTGAGGCAGGAGGATCGCCGTGAGTTCGAGGCCAGCCTGAACCGCATAAGCAGGGCCCTCCCTGTCAAACATTCATTAAAATACAGTCTTGCAAAACACTGAAATCGGTAATTCCCTAAAGCCGATTTCTTGCAAAACTGCTCTACCTCTGTGCAATAGAAAGCAACAGAATGTATTCAGTTTACAATCAGCCACTGGGTGCAGGTCACAGAGGTGCCATCGTGTTTTGCTTTAACAAATGTCAGGGTTTTCTTTTCTGCAATCACTGTACCCTGCGAGTTAAATCCAGTTCCTGCGCTCTGGACAGGACTCTGCGCTTTGGTCAGAGTTAAACAGAACTATCAAGTTCTGGGTGTTTGAAAAGAACCAACCCCAAACAGAAAGCCACTCAACAACCCCTTTTGGGGGTGGCCCAGGAGATTTCTTCTGGATAAATCCGGGCAAGCTATGGGGGCGAAAGTCTTGGCCGAAAACTGACAAAGTTCGTAGAATTCACAGGAGGCCGCTTAAATCAGCGCGCTGGTCCTCACTCGCCAGCGACGCCGAGCAAGAAATATTTCGGATTTCCCCGGCTCGTTGCTAACTTGGATTTCTCGCCCGGGCAATCGGGTGAGAGGCATTTGAAACGGGGTTACTTTTGTCAATCAATTTACATCCTCGGCCAAGTGCCCTTGTTGTCATGAAAGGCAGGTTGCCTTGGACCGTGGATTTTTTTTTTAAACTAGGAAATGACACAAAAATCAAAGATATCAGCTGTGGATCCCTTCAGGGCAAGTCTCACCCACAGGTTTGGTGTGACGGCTGTGGGCACCAGCGGCGTTTTATGGGCAGAGTTTGTGTCTAGAGGGAAATTTCCACGCCAGGCACTGACTGACTCTTTGCTGCACTTCGACAAATTGAAAGCGGCAGGAGTTATGCAGATTGGGACGACCTAAGCGCTTAGAGTTAGGCTTTTTTTCTCTGAGAAACAAGGAAGAAAACACAGAGTCCTACAAATCAAAATTGCCTGTTTCGCCCTTTCTAGGTCTCCCATGTGACCCAGGGGCCACTGTAATATCAGCATTTGCACCCCACCTTGCTTTTGTAGGAAAGAAAGCTAAATTAGCCAGGAAAGTGCTGAATGCAAAGAGCCCACAGCACTCTCTCCTCTCTGGAAACTGGGGCATTCAGCTAATTAATGTGATTTCCACGAAAAGTTATGCACGTGGACCGGTCCGGGAGTTGAACGGGCATCTGAAGTCCTTAGCTCCCAAAAGCACCCCAATGTGGAGGGTGGGGGTTCCCCAGCATGGGGTTAGAGCTCAGAACGGGGTGGGGGGTGTGTTTGTGCCACTCGGAGGAAGGAGAAGAATCGGTGGAAAAATCCATGAATTGCTCCGAAGCTACTGGCTGGCTGGGAGTCAGTCAGGAACGAGTCAATGCCCCTAATTCGTTCCAGACGTCCGCTCCTCCAAACCGGGCCCTCGGTTTGACCATGTCACGCTGCCCACCCCAATGCAAGACCCGGAGCTGCCAGGCGGATTTTGTTCCTTTTTTTCTTTTTTGTTTTTTAACCTCGCGAAGTTGCAACCATTTGAAAGGAGCTGTAAAATCAAACAGACCAAACTCAGCGCCCAGAAACCTCTGCGAGTCCCCACACATCTGGGTTTGATTGGGGCTGTGTTTTTATTTCCATGTTGTAGCTTGCATTTTTCCAAAGGGCCAGTGGGTGAAAACCCTGCAAGGCTGGAGCTTTTTCCAACCAAAAGCGATCCTGGCTGTCACAGCCAAAACCACGTCGCACGGTCTGCGAAAATATAGCAAGGGAAGCAGTTGCTCGTCTCATGCTTCCGCCAGGCCCCTGCAAAAGCCCTTTTTAACCCATCGCATGTGTGCTGGGGAGGCTACGTCACCACCTGCCATGTGACAAACGTGCAGTCTCCCGTCCTCCCTCAGCCCGGGACCCACTTGTTCAGGGAACCGCTATACGTCTGCATTGAGAAGTGAACCTAAGTGAACCAGGCCACCAAAATAAAGAGAGAAAGAAACAGAAAGAAAGAAAGAAAGAAAGAAAGAAAGAAAGAAAGAAAGAAAGAAAGAAAGAGAAAGAAAGAAAAAAGAAAGAAAGGAAGGAAGAGAAAAAGAAAGAAAGACAGAAAGAGAGAAAGAAAGAAAGAAAGAAAGAAAGAAAGAAAGAAAGAAAGAAAAAAAGAAAGAAAGAAAGAAAGAAAGAAAGAAAGAAAGAAAGAAAGAAAGAAAGAAAACTCAACTTTCATTCAGGTCACACCCCACCCGAAACCATTAATTCCTGCAATACTCAGATGTGATTTTCTTTCTGTTCCCAAACACAGAGCATAATCTGTTTTATTTCATGTGAGATGTCAGTCTTACGTATGTCAACTCGGGGCCCCATCCTGAGGCTGAGATCCCTGCGCTGGTCTCTCCCTGTCCTAGTCCATCGGGGCTGCCCTGTGAGGTCTCTTGGTCATGACTCTGCTTCTTCTGAAGCATAGAAATTATTTGCTCAAACCAACTTGCCAGCCTTTTACCGTTTGCTCGTTCTTCCATCATGGATGTATCTGTCATTCCCCACCTTCAGGTGTGATGCATATCATCTTTGTTAGAGTCAAAGCCACCTTGCCCTGAATCTCCTCCAAGTCCTCCCAGCCTTGCACACGCTCACCCGAGCGTCCCTGCCGCTTCCCGCAGCAGCTCTGGGGTCCTCTGTCCTCAGGGTCGTTAGCTTGCTGTCCTGGCCACCTCCGTGTCCCAAATGCACTCGAAACCGTGATCTTTCCCATTCACTGTGACCTTGGGGAGGAGCCGGGAGTCGCACGGTGCCAGCTCCGGAGACCAAGGTGGAGGGGGACCCAGCATCGGGTGTTTATTTGCAAGAAATCATTGTAAGTTTGATCAACCAGAGGTTCTCTTAAGTATGATGAGTATTTCCCTTACAAATTTATAACAGTAAAAGCTAGATTGCTACTAACCCTCCTCAAAATCCTCCCTGCTTCATATATACTAATCTCAGTCTTCTTTTTGCAAGGAGTGGAGAAATTCTTTTTTGAGAATTTTATTAGTACATGTTTGCAGTACATGGCAGTATATGTGTTATTATGATAAAAAGTTACAAATTGAAATATTCATGGTACTTTTCAGTCACCCTTTGTAGTAGCAGAAGTAGCAATGATAATAATAATAATCATGTGTTTTTCAAGTCAGCTGTACACGAGTTATCCCAGGATGTCTAGAAAACACAGATTCCCATTAGAAAGAATCTCCTTGGATTTAAGATTTCCAAAAAGCAAGACTTAAAGAGACAATGCATGAGCAGCTAAAAGCAATATTCAGGGACTTGAAATGAGAGTTACGAAGGACAAGATGGTAAGAAGGTTTTGCATTATTCCAGGCATTCAAATATGAGATCATGATGATATGGTCTTGGGGATACAGTTTTATAGGCACAGCTAAGGGAGCAGGAGATGGATTCAAGATGTATGAACAGAGTAGAGGAAGTTGATGAGAGGAGAATGTTAGCTTTAAGAGCAGACAGGGTTTACTGGTCAGATTTCCCATTGCTGGGCCAAAGCATACCCAACATTTGCAACTTAAAGGAGGAGAGCTTTGTTCAGTTTATGGTTGCAGAGGGTGCAGTCCATGGTCGGCTGCTCCAAGGCAGGAGTATCATGGTGGATGGGTGTGGGGAGGAAAGACGCTCACATCACGGTGGTCAGGAACCAGACAGAGAAGGGAGGAGCCAGGGACAAGAACACAGGCTTAAAGAGGGGGAGTTCAGTGTGGCTCACGGGTGCAGAGGGTGCAGTCCATGGTCGGCTGCTCCAAGGCAGGAGCATCATGGTGGACGGGTGTGGGGGAGGAAAGACGCTCACATCACGGTGGTCGGGAAGCAGAGAGAGGAAGGAAGGATTAGTCAGAGAGGAAATGTGCGCATATGTCCCCTAAGATCACACACCGGGACTCATCCAGGAGTGAGCTTTCCTAAGGTGTTAGGCATCCACCAATCCATCAAGTTTAAAACCAACAAAGCCACCAGGAAATAATTTTTTTTTTTTTTGCATCATAGTAAAACCCACATTTCCTAAAATGCAACAAACAGATAACAAGACAAGCTCCATCCACTGTGGACACCTCAGTGCTGTGTTGTGGCCAGGCCTCAGACAACTCCGACACCTTCTCTGCTTTGAACCTG
Organism: Hydrochoerus hydrochaeris; assembly: GCA_004027455.1. Classification (NCBI taxonomy): domain Eukaryota; kingdom Metazoa; phylum Chordata; class Mammalia; order Rodentia; family Hydrochaeridae; genus Hydrochoerus; species Hydrochoerus hydrochaeris. The sequence continues at coordinate 9,683 of PVLA01016680.1, forward strand.
CGTCATTTGGGAAAATCACGGGTTGTCAATTGCCTTCAATTTCTACGTCCAAAAATCAGAGAGGCAAACTATGACCGATGGAGTCGGAAAGTGGACAGAACTTGGGCCAAGCACTCAGCAAGACAGATAAGTGGGTGCAAAATTCCAAGGCAGGACATGGCAATGGTTCCAATCTGATGAGCATACTTTGTGTACCTGTATGGAGGTGCCATACTGTACCCCACAAATAGGTGTAATTATTGCCTGACAGGTAAATGGTTTTTTTTCTGTTTTTCTATTCATCCACATTCAGATCCTTTGTGTGGATTGGTAAGTGTGCGTAACACATCCTTCATTCCTTTTTTAATCCCTTTTGGTCCTTTCCCTCCCCCTTTCCTTCTCCTGCTCACTTGAGAAAGATGTACCTCTCTACTTCTTATCTGATTTTTACCTGGCTCTTTATTCATACCTTGGGTTTCTCATACAAGAGAAATCACGTCATATTGAAGTTTGTGTGTGTGATTTATTCCAGTTGATATTATTGTGGCCAAGTGTATCCAGTCTCCTACTAATGACTCGTGTTTATCATTCTTCATGGCAGAGTAGTATTCCATTGTATGTAAACACCACAGTTTCTCTATCCATATGTGCAACTTTAGGGTGTTACCCAGATCATAGCTTTGTGGATATTGGGTGAGACCACTGGTGAGTTTTAAAATGGATGTGATGTTGGGATGTGATCTGGGAAATAGGAGACTCCAGTCCTCTTTCCTGGGTGTTTATATGAGGGTGGATCAAAATCATGGTGACAACCACTTCCAAGCGCCATCCAGCAGAAAGGCAGCTCGTAAACACACGGCACTGGATCCCCGTCCACCTCAGTCACCCGAGCCGGCACCGTGCGACTCCCGGCTCTTGCTCAGGTCAAAGTGACTGGGAAAGGTCAAGGTTTTGAGCCCATCCGGGACATGGAGGTGGCCAGGACAGGGCAGCTAAAGACCCTGAGAACAGAGGACCCCAGAGCTGCTGTGGAAAGGAGCACAAATATCATAAACATAAAGCGTTTTTGTTGTTTCTAAGTTTCATTAATTACGAATTAGCATAGTGTAGTTGACCAGGTGGAGGTTTGAATGTAAGCATAACCTTTTAGCTTGTTTTGAAAAATACCAAGGGGCCCGGCGTGGTGGTGGAAGCCTGTTATTCCAGCACTCGGGAGGCTGAGGCAGGAGGCTCACAGTGAGTTCGAGATCAGCCTGGGCTACAAAGTGAGTTCAAGGCCAGCCTGATGTGCATAGCAAGACCCTGTCTCAAACACACACACACACACACACACACACACACACACACACACATGATCTCAAGGTGTGTACCTGTTAGATTAGCAGGATTATTTTTTGATGTGTCTGCAAGGTGATAGCACTCACTGAGCTTAGTTTGATTTAATTTCTTTTCGAATTAGTCATATATATTGGACTTGAGACACAGATTGCAGGTAAGATCTTTTTACTTTTCACTTTGAGGCCCTCGGTACGGTGCATAATCATCACGAAAGGAGAACTGGAGGGGAAGATGTGAGCCGCTCAATCTCCAGGAGAAGCTGTCACGCTGGCTTCCTGATATGATCTCCACTGTTGTCATCCTTGGAGGGTCTGGGGACCTCGCCGTTGCTGAGGATGGCTGTGGTACTTTTCAGGGGAGCCCTGGTCCTGACCTTGAGCATCACCTCCTGGCTCCAGTGCAGACCCCTCAGCTGCCAGCATGGATCCTTCACCCCGCCGGTGCAGACATTCTAGCTTCCACCACTGACCTCTGGGCCTTCCCAGGGCAGATCCATGAAACAGACTTGCCTGGGTCATTGCCGTGGGCTCTGGGTCTGCAGCTGGACTCATGCAGGACACTCAGCTGGATTCTTTGTCTCTCTAGTGCCTGGATGGGTCTCCCGCACTCTTGCGCATGTGACTTTTGGGGTGACTATTATAAAGTAATCCTATAGATTATGTGCCCCATGTTAACTCTGTGCCTTAGTAGACCCTGACGCTTGCAGCCTCGCTGAGTTGCTCAGGCCGGGTTTGAACCTGTGTTTCTCCCACCTGGGCCCCGCGGAGCGCTGGGCTTACAGGTGCATATAGGCCCGGCCGGCTGAATCGTTGCATTCTGTGATGGGAGGTACCAGAACGGCAGGGCGGTGTGGGTAGGACCCAGCGGCTATGAGCACAGAGACTCACTTTGAACGTTGAGTTTTCAAAGCTTTTCTCCTTTTATGATACAAGTTGCCCCAGCCGCGAGCACCACCACGTCATCCGTCCGCATACCCGGTAGGTTTTCGCCAATCCTCCAATGTGTTTCCAAAGACCCCTGGAGGTCACCTGGCTCTCCCTGCTCCCTGAGCTGGTAACTGAAAATGTCAATCAGTTGGCATTTGCTGTGGCTCGACCGTTCTCCTGTGTTGGCATAGCGCTCCTTCACGTTTGGGGGGTGCAAAGTGAGATCTCTAAGAAATGGAATCTAGAGCTGGATGTGGTGGCTCACGCCTGTCATCCCAGCACTTGGGAGGCTGAGGCAGGAGGATCCTTGTGAGTTCGAGGTCAGCCTGGGCTACAAAGTGAGCTCAAGGCCAGGCTGAACTACATAGGGAGACCCTGCCTCAAAAAGCCAAAAAAGAAAAAAAAGAAAGAAAGAAAGAAAAAAAATGGAATCTACAGGGAGATTTGGAGGCCACGGCGGGTCTCTTGGGACTCTGGTTCTTTCCTAGCATGAAGGTTGTCACATATAGAAAGCAAACCTCAGCCCTTCTCCATCTGTGGCCGGCTGTCCTGCTACGTGATTTTCCGCTCTCACAAATACTCCCCACCTCGTGATGCTACCTGGCTGGATATCGTGCCCCAATATCTGCACGGCCGTGGGCCCCCAGGACTGGAAGCTACATGAACCTCTTTTCTCCATAGAGCTTACTAGTCTCAGATATTCTGCTACATTCATGCAAACTATAGAATCATTAGCGTTCCTGTGTCTGAGACATCAGCTTAGAGATGAGGAGAAAGGGTTTGTTTGGACTCACGGTGTCGGAGGTTCTGGTTCAGGCTAGGTTGGAGCCCTCGTTTTGAATCTGCCGTAGCAGAAAATATCACGGTGGCAGGAAACCCTTTAGCATCTTGACCTGGAAGTGAAGGAGGCGGACAGAAAGTGGCTGCTATCCCACAATCCTTTGCAGGTTCCCATAGCCAATGACCTAACTTTCTCCCCTTTGGTCACATCTTCTAAGGGGTCCATGAGGTCCTCACGGGGCCACCAGCTAGCAGTCAACGGGCTGAGTCTTCAACCCATGAGTCTTCGGCGAGCATTCCAGAAGTGAGAGGGACACACAGCATTTCTGCACCAGCTGTTCACTATTCACTGATTTATCTCTGGAGAGACTTCTTGGGTCTCCATGGCAGGAAGGCGCAGCGTGTCCTATAAGACACATGCCGTTGCTGCAATAAGAGTCGTCGTGGGAACATCTTAAAGACTCAAAATAAAACGCATCTTCGTGAGCTGATGGGCAGGGGAGGAATTTCTAGGTGTGGTGGCTTCTTCCATCCTTACCAGGGACGGTCTCCCCGCACGATATTTATGTCATTCGTGCGTATGAAGCCTGCCTCCGGGTTTTCGATTTTTTCTTTCCCCTGTTTTCAAATTTCATGTGCATTTGTTTGTTTTATGATGGCTTCTCTCTACAGAGCATGGGATTTTTAAGCTTCGGAGACTGGCTAAATTTCCTTAGCATAACGGTCTGCCATTCTGCCTACTTTCCTACAAAAGATGTGATGCTATATTTTTAGGGTCGAATAACAGTCATATGTATATACAAATATATATCACTTGTGTATGACAGTCAACCTGTATCACTTGGTTGATCCATTCTTTGTTGCTGGGCACATACACTGCTTCTGAGACTCAGTTATTCCAAATTGTGCTGCTATAAACCCGGGTACGGGGCAGGCGGGGGATGTAGCTCAGGGGCACAGCACCTGCCTGGCAGGGGCAAAGTCCTGAGTTCAAGTTCTGGTCCCAAAAATAAACGCATAAATAAATACACGCGGGTATGCATGGATGTCTGTAACAGGATGTCTTTACATCTTCGGGGAAGACACCCAGGACACTCAGGAGGGGAATCGCTGGGTCACAGGGAACTTCTATCTGTAGGATTTTGGGGAATCACCAACCTGATGTTTGCAGTGTGTGTTCCAGTTTCCATCCCTGCCAACCATGGAGATGGATCCCTTTTTCCCTGCTGCCTCTATGGCTCTTTTTATGTATTGATTGACTGATTGACTGATTGATTTTTGTCTCCTCACTGACATTCTGACTAGGGTGAGATGGAATCTCCCTGTAGTTTTGATTTACACTTCCCAAGTGGCTAAAGATGCTGTATATTTTTCTTTTAAAATATACTTACTGGCCACGGAGGACAAAGAAAGGACCCCAGGCATGTAACAACCATAAGATTTTTGATGCAGGAGAGAAAACACCCAGTGGAGAAAATGCAGGCTTTTCCACACAGGGTGCTGGAGAAGAAGAATCCCAGGCCCCGAAGACCAGAGCTGGGTCTTTTCTCCACATCTGAGGTGAAAATACCTCAAGGGGATCAGAGACCTAAACAGGCCCCCAGAAACCTGGAAGCTGCTGGCAGCAAATGCAGGGGAAACGCCGGACCATGCAGGCGCTGCCGAGGACTCTCCCGGAACGAGCTCCCCTAGCTCTGTGCGATATTTTAGGAATCATGTCCGAGCTGAGTTCTAATTGAGCAACAGCAAAAGACAGCACAGGGTCTGATCCAGGAGTCAACCGAAAGCCACATCCCTTTAAAAACCTGGGTTGGAGCAGGCGGGGATTTGGCTCAGCTGCACCGTGCCTGCCTGGCAAGCCCAGGGTTGTGAGTTTGAGTCCCTCTCCCTGCCTTCGCTCCATCGCTCGCCCACCTTCCCTCTTTCCGAGCTTTTCCTCTGCTCTTTCTTCATACTTTGGCTGCCTCCCATAAGAGAGACCCCGTGACAGTGAAGCTCATGGGTCTGGTTTACTGACACTTAGCACCGTGGCCTCCCCACGCATGCCTTATCCGACACGTGACTCAAATCTATCCTTGTTCCCGGCAGAGTAGTGCTCCTTTGTGTTGGTATAGTCAGGGGTTGCAAGGAGAACAATTCCATACAGGACCAAGAATTTATACTATTGTGTTAGGACGGTCACCCAAGGAGTTAAATACAAGAAAGTGCAGGAAATCTGTCCACAGCACCAAAGACCTAGAATATCCAGCTGAGGGCCTGGATCCCACGGCACTGTCCTGCAAGAGTCCAGCTGAAGACCTGGAGCCCATGACGGTGCCTCCCATGAGTCCAACTGGAGACCCAGAACCGATGACAATGACACATGCAAGTCTGTTCCAGGGATCTGCACTGGGAAGACCCAGAGGTCAGAAGTGGAAGCTAGAAAGTCCGTGCCAGCGGGGTGGAGGATCTGTGCCGGCAGCTGAGGGTTCTGCACTGGAGCCAGGAAGCGATGCTCAGGGTCAGGAGCAGGGCTCCCCTGAAAAATACCACAGCCATCCTCAGCCACAATGAGGTCCTGAGCTCCTCCGACGATGAGAACAGCGCAGTTCACGTCACTCCCTGTGTAAACTGCACGTTTTCTTCACCCACTCCTGGGTCGGTGCATCTTTTTGGGGTACGGAGCGCTGCTTCTGCACATGTACAGGTCACTTGGGGATCCAGGTAAGATGCTTAGGGTTCCCTCGTCTCAAGTATTTATTGCTTGAGCAACTGTACATGGCGTCCTGGGGCAGGGAGCTCTGAACTACCACAAGCACAACAGCAAAACGAGTCATTCTATGTTGGCGTGACGGGGTGAAAGTGCTAAAAGCCAAAGCTCTCACATACCGAGGGCAGACGCTAGGGACCCCCATGCCAGCCTCGCCCGCGGTGACCTGCTGTGACTATGCCAAGATGCTGTGGAGAGTTTCGGCTTCTCTCTCTCTCTCTCTCTCTCGCTCTTCCTCTGCATCCGTGAGCAGCACCACATCGGTTTCTCACTGGAATCCACCGTCTAGCTCTCAGGAGGAAAGTGGGACCCCGTGCTTTCCAGCATCAGGGGTGCCAAGAGCACCCGAGCAAGTCTAGCCCGTGACTTGCAAAGCGCTCTTTAGAAAGACAAAGTGATCCTGGCCACGGGCCCTGGCCAGGAAAGGCCTCGTGATAGGTGCTGGAGGGAAGCACTTGGAAAGCTAGCCGCCGGCCACGCCGACACCCAGGCTTTGTGGCACGCAGTGGGCACAGAGGCGATGGCTTTGTTTGCGCACCCAGTGAGCCCAGCGACAGCTGAGGTCCAGCAGTAGCAGACACGGGGCAAGCGGTGCCTTCTTTTGAGCCCTTGAGGATGCTGTGGAAGAATCCCCATGGAGTCCCCCTGCCAAGGTAGCCAGCCCTCCCGGGGCTGGCCGGCTGCCCAGAGATGCCCTTGCATTCCAGAAAGGCCGGGGTAGGTTTCAGATCTGCCCAGCCAGCCGTGGGAACACAGGAGACAGATTCGCAGCTCGGCGGGGGGCAGGCAGGTCCAGGGTGTTCCCGCCGGATGCCAGAGGAGGTGACGGCATGAGTGAGCTGGGTCTGAAGGCATGACGGCTGGCGCCCTCAGCCCCTGACACTTGGAGACCATTTTCCAAACAGTAGGTGGGTGGGGCCCGGCGTGCTGCATTTTCCGAAAAAAGCAGCCACAGAGAAATACTTGAGCAGTGAGGGAGAAGGTGGAGGTGAAGCATCATATGCGGAGAGCTTGCCAGGATTCGGGGCTGCCTGAGGAACAGAGGGACACTCATTTAGCGTTTCTTTCTTTGCTTTTGAGACAAGGTCTCACTAACACAGTGCAGCCTGGCCTTGAGCTCACTCGGTAGCCCAGCCTGGCCTTGAACTCCCAGCGATCCTCCTGCCTCGGCCTCCCGAGTGCTAGGATGCCGGGCATGTACCCCTGCGCCCGGTTAAAGGAACATTAAGAAAGAAAAGGGGAAAATGATGCCGGGTTCGTGGTTGCTCACAGAGGGTTGCTCACAAAGTGCAAGGCGTGGCGTGTCTGGCAGTGTTTAGAGACATTACCAGAACCGGCCGTGACACACCGCTGTCTCCTCTTCTTGTGCTTTAATCCTGGGTGAGACAGAAAGTTTGCAAAAGGGAAGGTGACTGAGAGGAGGGGGGAGACAGAGGAAAGGGAGGGGAAGGGGGAGAAGAATACAGAAGCTGTGTTCTGTGCTACACCGACCCGCCGCTTGGAAAAGCATCACTGCCCTGTGCAGAGACTGATAAAAACGAAAACCAAAAAGTCCAAATATCTTACCCGCAGTCTGTGTCTTACGTCTGCTGTGACTGATGCAAAAGGAAGTGAAATAAAAACAAACTCAAAAAGGACTGTCATCCTGAAGACACATCGGAAAATAAACCCGGATACGCGCGTACCTCACCTGGTAACCTCACAAGTGCACCCTTGGCATTTTTCTTCTGTCTTTCTTTCCCTTTCTTTCTTTCTTTCTTTCTTTCTTTCTTTCTTTCTTTCTTTCTTTCTTTCTTTCTTTCTTTCTTTCCCTTTCTTTCTTTCTTTCTTTCTTTCTTTCTTTCTTTCTTTCTTTCTTTCTTTCTTTCTTTCTTTGTGTGCGTTTTTGAGACAGGGCCTCACTCTGCAGTCCAGGCTGGCCTTGAGCTCACTATGTAGCCCAGGCTGGCTCGAACTTGCAGGGATCCTCCTGCCTCAGCCTCCACAGTGCTGGGATGCCAGATGTGTGGACCACCCCAGACCCGCGGTATTTTTCAAAACAAGCTAAAGACTTTTGCCTACATTCAAACCTCCACCTGGTTAGTTACACTATGTGAATTGACAATTAATGAAACTCAGAAACATCAAAAACGCTTTAATTTTATGAGGTTCTTGCTGCTTCCCGCAGCAGCTCTGGGGTCCTCTTTCCCGAAGATCTTTAGCTGCGCTGTCCTGGCCGCCTGCATGTCCTGAATGGACTCAAAACCTTGACCTTTCCCAGTCACTGTGACCCTAGGGAGGAGCCAGGAGTCGCACGGTGCCAGCTCCAGTGACCGAGGTGGATGGGGACCCAGCATCGGGTGTTTATGAGCTGCCTTTCTGCTGGACAGGGCTCGGCAGTGACTGTCACTGTGTTTTTGATCCTAGCAGCTAAAGACCCTCAGGAAAGAGGACCCCAGAGCTGCTGCGGAAAGCAGCCGGAACGCTGGGGTGAGCGTGTGCAGGGCTGGGAGGATTGCGAACGGATTCTTGGCAATGTGTCTTTTACCCTAATAAGTACTTTTTTAAAATGTAAACTCATAAAGGCCCTGTCTGTATCTAAGCCAGTACAAACACTGTAGAAATCGTTGTTATGTTGCGTTTTTCAAAGAATGACCTCAGGAGAAAGACTTGAAAATGTCTCCTGCACATGCCGCGGTCAGAGATAACGTCGGACTCGGTGCTCACGGATGCCCAGAGCGGGATCACAGACCTCTGCCGTGACTGCGTGGCTTTGACCTCCGGGAAGACTGGGGTTTGCTTACTGAGCCTGCCTGGGGGTGCATGCCTGTCATTTCTCTCAGCTCTCTGGGAGGCTGAGGCGGGAGGGTCACAAGCGAGGGGAACCCAGCCCCAGGCAACTTGATGAGACCTGGCGAGACCCTGTGTCAAAATAAAAAGTGAAACAGGAGCTGGGAATGTGACTACATGTGAAGCCCGGAGCTCAATCCCCAGGACCACTGGAGGGGGGAGATGCTTATTTCACCAGGTTTTGCCTCAGTTCTTGGGCATAGAGAGACAGCTGGGGTGCGGTGGGATGCTGCGGCCCTAAGCATGGACCTCTGGAGAGCCACGCTGCAGATGGAGAGCCTGGCGAAGAGCCCTGACTGCTTCTCCTCCTGTCCCCCGAGGATCCTCATGGGGTCCCTGGGGCTGTGAGCTCCAGGGCAGGGCAATCGGCCCCCTGCACCCCACGGAGCGGCGTCTAGCTGCTCGGCTCCCCAAGCCCAGATCTCGCCCATCATGCAGTCCAGAGCTGACCTCGTGCCTGAGACATCTGCCCTGCCCGGAGTCTGAGGTTTCCTAACAAAGTTGTTTATCTTGACCTCGCGGTTCCAGCCTCACAGACATCTGCAGACCTGGGCAGGCACAGCCGCCGGGAAAGTCCCATGTGCCTTTGGAGGGGTGCGACTCATTGCCCGGGCATGCAGCCCTGTGCAGAGGGGCTCCGGGGCTGCAGGGGTGCAGCAGAGGGAAGCGGGCATCTCGGGCCGGGCTGGGGGGAGCTGGGCTGGCCCAGGGCTGTCCTGGCTGGAGTCCCCAGGCCCGGCTCCGGGGGACAGTGCCGTGGCAAGGTCGCCCGTGTCCTGGGCTGCGTGGAGATGATGCTTGAGGTGGATATTTGGGCAGAGTCTCCAGAGATGCAGGGAGCATGGCAGGGGCAGAGCAGGTAAAAGGGGAGAGGTGCAGAGAGATGGGAGGTTCTGACGGCCACGACACGGATCCTGGCGGGGCTGGGGGTGGGGGAGATCCACGGGGAAAGACACAGGGGAGAGGGAGAGAAAGGAAGGAAAGAGAGAGAGAAAGAGAGAGAGACAGGAAGAAAGAAAGAAAGAAAGAAAGAAAGAAAGAAAGGAAGGAAATAAGGAAGAAAGAAAGAAAGAGGAAGGAAGGAATAGTGCATGCATAGATGCATAGAAGAGAGATAGATGATAATACATAAGTGAGACTGAGATAAATATGATACATGACTCAGATGACAGAAAAAATGTTGAACGGATGGATGGTACATGCAGGATAGATACATAATAGATTGCATAGAGGTGTAGGAAGAGATGCATAGATGTATGGATAAATGGTAGATAAATGATTCATGGTAGGCCATGACAGGTATAGATAGGTAGAGAGACTGACATAGGCACAGATAATAGATACAGAGAGATACGTGAACAGAAGCATGAATGGATATCCAGACACACAGATGCATAGATTGATAGATACATATATACATAAAGAGATGCATACAATGGATGCATGCATGCATAGATACATGATAGACACATAGATACACAGATCCATAAAGGCATAAAGGATGTGTGGATGGGTGGATGAATGGGTGCATAGATGGGTGGAAGGGTGGATGGGTAGGTGGATGGATGGGTGGATGGATGGATGGTTGGGTGGGTGGATGGATGGGTGGGTGGGTGGA
>PVLA01016681.1:0-19892 GCA_004027455.1 Hydrochoerus hydrochaeris
ATAAGTTGTACAATGCATGAATTCTAATAAAATTATTTTTCACCTCTATCAGAACACATATATAGATAGCTTAAGATGAAGCAGAGAAAAACCCAGGCACCACCACAGAAATCAATTATAGACTTTTCTCCTAGGACAACTTTTGCATTAAGTGCTGGCAGATATGCAGCTCCTATGAGGAATATACTCCTTCTCCTGACCTTGAAAAAAAAGAAACTGTTCTAACAGGGGCACCCTTGACAAAGACTGACCATTGTAATGGTGGTTTTCTTTTGAAAATAGATAGAGGCTTTGGTTTTAATTAAGGATCCTCTATTTTCAGGGCTGCTGAAGAAATTAACAGAAACTAAGAAGCAAACATACTCAGTTTGGAAAGCAGAATTGATAATAAATAACTCACTATTACATAGCAATTCTAATTCCAAATACCAAAGCCATGCACTTGGAGATAAGTGATGTTTTGAGTGAATTTATTCATATATATATATATAGACATTTTGTAACTCACTCTCAAACACCACATAGGTAATATCAGTAACTCCAAAAATCTCTTTTCACTTAGAATGAAAGTTTGAATCTAATCTCTGTTCTCTGAGGTAAAGGGTCAAGGGTTTTATCTACTAAACCACAAAACCCCTTATTTCAAGTATTTTGAGTCAAGGTATTTCTTTGTGACAGAAGACACTCATAAGGAATTATCTGCTGTGCCTGAGGGTGAAGAAACACAAGGAAGACGGGTTTATTAAGAGTACATGTGCTGCAGCTGGACAGATTTTGACCTTCACAATGACACAAAAGCAAAGATGAATGCAAAGGAGCTTCACTGCTGTTAAACTTTGTAGTGAGGTAATGTTTAGGACCTTAAAAAAACTGTTTATCAGTACAGGGCGTAAGAAAAGAAGAGCACTATTGCTCTTAAGGAAACAGATGTTCAAAGACAGAAAACTTTAAAAACCGTAGGTCAAAGAAGACACTAAGGATATGAAATGTGAAGTGGTTGGTAACCTTGCTGGATGTTGTCTGGTACTGTTTTTCTCTCATAAATGGTTAAATTGTCAACTCTGTTGCTTTTCTTGTCATGGAAAGAAGAATGCTTATTCCCCAAATAAAAATCCAAGATTTTTACAGGTTAACTTTTAAAAACATATTTTCTTAGAAAATAAATTCAGCAAGATTTAAACAGAAAAAAAAAGAATGAGCAAATACAAATACTACTAACACAATTGTATGTTTGTATACTAAATGTGGCAAAGTATTATAAAATAAGATAAATGAACCATTCTGTTGTCTTAAGTTCTATATTGACCAAAGAGCATTACCTGCAATAGAATTATGAGACAATAAAAATGCTTATTTGCAAGAAAAAATACTGACATATATATATATATATATATATATATATATATATATATATATAACTTTTATTTGTAAATTAAAATATCTCCCATGTTCTCATTAGCAGAATGTTATCTTACTTTCCCTGTTTTCCACTGCTGTGCCCAAAATGTCTTATCTTGAGGACAGTCAAATCCAAAATGTTCTAATTCATTTTTCAAATGCCAGAGAGCTGACCAGGCTGGAAAGCACAATGCAATCACTGCTTCTCCAGCTGCCAGAGCTGTCACTGACAATGACTCATAGAAGCAGCTCAAAGACTATTTTCATCCCAAAACTGAAAGCAACATATGTAAGAAAGATCTAATATTTAAACTTAATTCATCATAGTACTGCATTTAAAAAAAAATCCTTATAAATTTGTCTTACTCAGTTTGTCAGGACACAAATGTTTCTTCACTTTCAAATATTTCTCATTTCAAATAAGAACATTTAAACTTGGAAAATGATATTTTACACTATAGTAATGAAATTTTAATTATTCAAAATCTTACTGTATGATACAAATTCTATACAATTTCTATATTTCAAAGTATATGATCAGTTTTAGTGGCCTGATGTGTATCCATTATCCTGTTTTATTTATAGTAAGCATCTATTAACTTCAAGTAATTGAAAGGCTTTTTAACTCTCTTATCCAAAGCACAACCACTCTAGAAAACTGGTTGTTTTGAGCAAAAGGCAATGTCTCAGCATTAGTACTGAGACTTGCAGAAAAGAAAGAAACAAACAGAATTAAAAATAAAAGTTATTTCACAAATTAAATGATTATGAGGACAAAAATAGAACTTTCTTTAGTTCAAAGTTCACCTAATTTTTCTTAAACATTATTTGTCTCCAAATGTTTGAAGATACTGGAAAAATGGTGACACTAAGAAAGCAGTTGTCTTATACATGAAAGGAAATAGACACCCTTGGAGGATCTGATTTCATACCCTGCCTCTCTTAAGACAATTGCTCATTCATTGGCATGATGGACTGATCCTTTACCGGCTTTCTAAATATTATATTCAAAGAATGATATCAATGACTGTTTCTAATACCTCTAATTCTATTTGAACTTTGCAATTCTCTGGAAGACATTTTATTGCCCATATCTCAGGTCTCCTCAATATATTCAGGATCTCTGATATTCATAAATCTTTACAACTTCTGACTTCTCAGCAGCTAATATTTTACATGCTTCTTAAGTAAACTTAATAGTACTATGCAATATAATGAAGATTTTTAAAATTTCTTTAAACTCATGCCAAAGCTAAAACTTTGTATTTTCTTTAATGGAGACTTATCTTGATTTAATATCTTATAGAAAAGATGCAACTTTAAAAGATGTTGCTAATAGACTGTTGACCTCCAATGCAAATGAGTTTGGACAGCTACTAAATACAAAGCCCATGCACACTTTTATTTTGCACAAGGAATTAAACATTTCACAATATCTACCAAATATCCATTTCTCATCATGCATAATAAGAGTGTAAATAATAGATTATGTCTTACAGTAGAGTGTTCATGTCTACATTTTCTTATCTTGTAATATACCAATCTTACAACCACCAAAAGGAAAATTTGATTCAGAAGGGAATCAAATGTGTCAATTTCTAAAACATCTAAGTCATAAACTGTAATTCCTTGCTATTTCCTAAACCCTATTTCTGCAAATAGTCTTACCTCAAATCTTGCCAATGCATCCTGGTTCACAGTAACAGATATCTATCTACCTGTTTTCTTTTCAATTTTATTTTAACTGACTTAGAATTTCTCTTCAGATATACATTTAGAGGAAGACAGTTAACATGAACTTATATACATCACTGACATTGCAAATATTCTTCAATTTTTCGCAGGTCTTTAAAGCACCCTAAGTCTTACCATCCACTCTTGTTTAGTAGGTCGATGACCTTTTGCTCTGCAATTAAACTAAATAGAGTTCTCTAATGGAATTTCTCCTTCTCTTAAATCTGCTAATTAAGCAAAGTGACAAAACTTCCCAATGTAAATTTCAATAGCTACTGATAATTATGATCAGTTTAAAACATGTTATACCTCAGGGCTTTCAAATATGACCCCAAAATACTGGGGGTCAATTATGTCTATTGTGTGACTCAAAAAAGACTGACTGCTTCATAAATTTCTAGGGCCAATTGGCTATTTTTACTAAAGTATTCCTAATTTTGGAGTTTTTCTAAATTATGCATTTATGTCTTCCTCTTAGATCCTTTCTAAGATCCCATTTCTGGTTCCCTAGAAGTAAAAGTATTCTTTGATGTCTTAAAATTAGTATGGGCCACATTCCTGGCATACATAATTTTGATACAAAAATAACAAAATGCTGCAGATATTCTAGGACAAGATTTTTTTTGGTATATATTTTATACAATTGGTCTCACAGAAACCCCATCTGCATGTCAGCTGTATGTGTTAACCTGATGTATAAGGACAATACTGCTACATTAGGTCCTTTCATTCACTTATTCACTTCTGTTTTCCCTTGCTGTGTCCATTCTCTTATAACTTTATAAGAAACAATAACCTTACATGAAAATGATTTCAAAGTGTGAATGGTTCTGTTATAAACCCACTTAAAGAATGAAGATTTACTGTTATTTTGTGATGGTAATAGAATTTTAGGGCAATCTGATAATTGTCAATGTCATAATTTCCTTACATGAGACACTTGAGACATATTCTTTGCCTGTTACAAAATTAGTCAAACTGCTGAACTCAACAATTAGAGTTTTTACACAAGTAAATGGAAAAAAATAAAAAAACCTGTCACAAGGTGCAGGACTCTAGTAATGTTTTGGAGTCCATCATGTTGTCAAATTTAGAAATTTCAAGATTCTGAAATCCAAATTATTATCAATGGTAATATGATTGCTGCATTCTTACATGTGATTTACCCCTCTGATAAAGTCAGTATTACTCACCTTTCACCTCAGAGTAACAAGACTAAAGCTAAAACTATAAGGGACAATAGGGATTCCTGGGCTGATCAACAAGCATTGCTAGCCAGGCGTGGTGGCCCATGCCTGTAATCCTAGCACTCAGCAGGCTGAGGCAGGAGGATCCTTGTGAGTTTGAGACCAGCCTGGGCTACAAAGTGAGCTCAAGGCCTGCCCGAACTTGTCTAAAAAAGAAAAAAAAACATGCATTGCTATACTTTCTCCACACTTTATTTTTGATTGATATTTGATTACTGAGCAAACACATGAAAAAAGATAAATGGACAAAAGGATGCCAACTAGTCATTGGATGGATTACACACTGAGCCAAATTGATGTTCTTTTGATGTATGTTTGCCTCACTTCAGAATATGTACATGTGCATATAGAAATAATTTTAGTACTAAAAGTCAATTAATTCTTTCCTGACATCTACATTATTATGACAGTAATGATTATTTCTCATTGGACTATAGTTACCTCATTATGTGCAGTATATTGGTTCAGAGAGTTGTGGATGACACCAAAATTCACAAATCTTCTTTCATATTATGTAAAATGACATAGTAGTTGTGTATAACCAATCCAAATCCTATTGTATCTATGAAGTCATCTGTGATAATAATCACTACAATAGAATATATACAAACATATATTGTATTTGCAATATTATCTAGAGAATAAAATATAAAAAACCTATACATACATGTGTGTGTGTGTAATACAGATGCAGTTTTAAAACTTTTTATTCAATACTGGTGGAATCTGTGATTGTAAAAGCCCCAAATATGGAAGGTGTTTATATTTGCCAATCTCACTATTTTTCTAGAGAAAATGAATGTACTTCTGGAAGTCTATGCCATCCCTAACACCAATTCAGATAAATTTTTTACATTTACCTCCAGTTTTAGGCCATGCATATTTTTGGTGATGATATCACATGATTTTACTTGAGCAGTAAAAAAAGTAACAAATCATTTCTCATTTTGATATAATTTTATAAGTTGAATTAAGCTAAAGAATTTATTTCACGGCACAAATAAACCACTTGCTTGTAAAAGCCCGGAGTACTCATTAAATTTTCTCATGCTATACCAACCTCAATCAGGGCAAATGAACATAAAAGTCTAGAATTAACAGAATTTAAATGACTCAAAGCAGTACTCTGGCCTTTAAAATATCTCTAATTAATGATACTCCAAATCCATGTGACTTAAGTGTTTTTGAGTGAATTGTAGGTCTACTTATATCTATGTGTACCTCTAAAACATATTCTGAATTGAGATGATGTGTGTACAGAGTTTTGTGAAAATTTTGATATAAACTCAAACATGTGATAGGGAAGAACTAACTGGTACAGGCTAAAATTGGATCTTTACTGATGAAAAATCATAATCAGAAATAAAGATACTACAAAGGAGCAGAAACCAAATGAATTAGTGAAAGAAATCTGTGAAAGTCAGCTGGATAGTATCTTTGAATAGTGTATACTAAACAAGAATGAAAGGTAAACAATACACACTATAGTTGACTGACTCATTATCTTTTAAATATATTAAAGATTTGAGTAGATTACTTTATTTTTAGTTTTATTGTTATGATCAACAAAGAGACAAGAATAACAAAAACTATAACAGCATTTTAAGCCAGGCAAAATATCTCAGCTATCATTAATTTAATAGGCTTGTTTCATATATAATAAAATATTTAATCTGAAAATATTGAAAGACTTTCATTGTACATGGAGTTATGAAAAGAACAAATAGCCAGTCTCCCCTATTTTTCTGTTTCCCAAGTCAATGTTTTATTATCACACTGTATATTACTCTGAAGAATCACCTGGCTGATAATGCCTGAATTGTAGTTTTCTTTCTTAATTCTTATACTGGTCCATTATGTTGACTTGCACAAGGCTGAGACTCTTATTTTACTGAGTTTCTGACCCTAGGTATTGGATGAGAATTAATTGCACACGAAATTTACATGGTATTTGAAAGGCAAAACTGAAGCAGCAGCCTGTAAATTTGTACCATTCTCACAGTTAAACTCAGTCACAAACATCTGGAGAAACGTCCGCGGCTGGCCTCCACTCGGGTTCCATATGAGGTTCTGCTCAACTGCTGATCTTGCTGACTCCAGCAGACACAAGCTAACCAGCAAATCCCTGGCTGCAGACCCAGTCTGCAGGGAGTTACACTGAGGCAGAAGTTTTCCAAAAGTCTAAATCACATAGTCCATAAAGTATCTTGACCAAATAAAGATAAACAACAAATCAAATACAATTATGAATATCTAAAAAAATGGAAAATAAGATAATCATTGAATTGGATGTTTCAGATTGACTATTCTTAAATTTTCATTAAATGTGTGTGTTCATCTCATTTCATGGAAGTTTTTTTAGTTTATTTTTTTGGCAACATTTAATTGATACATTAAAAACATAAAAATTATACATATTGTAGTGTGCAATGTTTTGACACATGTTCCCATTGTGTAAAGTTAAGTCAAATTAAATAACTGGAGATTTTTATCAAAATGCAGATTGCCAGATATACGGAATCTGAATTTTGAGAGAGAAGTTCTAGAAATTTATATCATGAAAAAGCTCTCGAAATTGTCTTGATGCGATCTAATGTAAAAATATCTATCTTAAAAAGAAAATCTAATTCATTGGTCATGTGGTTTTAGGCATACTAAATGAGAAACATTAAGGTCAACTTTGTAATTTGCCTCTAAAGTAAAAGTGCTGCACGTGATCAACAGCACTTTCTTCTACACAGGTAGCAAGTGACAGGCATGGCAGAGAGGGTACACGTATAGACGTGTGTTGTCCTTCTAAAAAGTTAAGAGACAGATAAGATTATAATTTGCAATATGCACTCAAAAACTTTTGCCCTTTATGTTTACAAAAATCTTTAAAGTTTGAAAACTAGTTTGAGTATTATGCCAAAACCAAACTAAAATTTCTATCAGTGTCAAATGTTGTTTATAGCTGCACAATTTATAATAGCTAAATCTTGTAAACATCACAAATGCCCATCAACCAATGAATACATAAAGATAACGTGGGATTTTTCTTATATAATGGGGTGCTACTCACCCACAAAGAAGGATAATCTTGAGAAACTTCTAGGTAAATGGATGTACCTTAAGACCATACTCTTAAGTGGAACCACATATGTAAATACTGCATAGTTTCACTGGTGTGAGAAACTGAAAGTGTAAATAAGGACCACAATGTGTAACAGATATTGTTAAATATTAAGAAAATATTCCAGTGTGAAGAACTAGAGAGGATGGGGAGGGCGGATAGAAACTAAGGGAAAAGAAAAAAAAAGAGAATCAGGAAAACATGGAAACAAAACTTTTGTAAATAGGGAAGGGAAGAGGGTGTGAAGAGAGGATAGGGAAATGGAGGAAAAAGAATAAAGATATATCATGTACAGGTAAAAATTGCTTATGATGAATATGACCATTATGTTTTGTTTTGCTTTCTGGTGCAGGGTATCGAACTCACAAATTTGCACTTACCAGTCAAGTATTTGAGCCGCTGAGCTAAATCCTCAGCTCAAGTATGATCATTATGTATATCTACAATGTACCAATAAACTTAATTAATTAAAAAGAGAAAATGAATGCTGACTAAACTCAAGGGAAAATGTTAAATACATAGGAATTTTTAATATATATACAAATAAAAAGATCAAGAATATAATATGGTTAATAATGTAAGATAGATTTGGGGTTAATCACAGAAATTAAGAAAATCAAATTATTTCAACACTAAAGAGTTCCCTCCATGTAGAGAAAAATAAATATGCAATAGCAAAATCATAAAACCTAGAAATAATAAATTTCTGAAAAATGCAGCTATATGTACTTTTAATTAGTAAAGTAAAAGTGGGAGAACAATTTGTCTTCAAATAGAATTATAGAAGTAATTTAAGTATAAGAAATGTTATTAGAAGAATACTGAACATTTGTTTCACTATCAACTACAGTTATGACATAATGAAGTGATCAACTAAATGATAAATGGGAATACTGTGTTCAGACTAGGACAAAAGCCAATTTTAGGAATGATGCAGAGGAACACACAATGAGGTTTATAATTTTAAAAACACAGAGGATGCACTCAGAGTAATTCAGTAGACATAGTGTAGACAGTAATATGAAGTATAATGAAGGAAGTGATTTAAAGAAATAAATTAAAGGTGAATGACATAATAAACAAGTTTTTTAAAATATAGATTTAATTGCAAAAAATGTATTTCTATCCAAAATAATCTTTTTTATTTCTTCTGGAAGATTGTAATCCACTTTTATATGGCTAATGTTAATATTTGGGAAAAACACAGTGTAAATGACCATGATGAAAATAATTCAGGATTATCAGAATGAGGACCAGATGTAGACATTAATATTTTGCCATCAAGACAACAACCTGGTCCAGTAGTTTAGAATTTTTTAGTTGATCATTTTGTTCATTATTTCCACATGTCTGTTGGCAGCTTGCCAATCATAATGTATGCATAGAGACAAAATCCATATAATTAGCAGTAAATGATCTGTTTTGGCTGAATATTTCTCTTCAGTACATCAGAAATGCTTATTCTGAAGCAACTATTTTTTATATAACTCTTTCTGGAATAGATATATCTGTCTTTATTGAACTTAAATGTCCATAACCAAGTACACATTATGGATTCTTCCTAAAATGATTAGATTGCTGTTATTAAAGTTACTGGGAGACTTGGGCCATGTTCATTGCTTTTCGTAGAATGTTTATACTAATCTTACAGGACAAAATATTTGCTGTAGCTATCAAGAAAAAAAAATAGTGCTGACTTCCAGTGACTTATAGCTGACTATATTTTCCTGTTTTATTTGATGCGTTTTGAGTTGCTTATGTACTATATTTCATAGTAGATTTTAGCACAGGATCCAGATGTTCCTGACACATCTATTTCCATACCTTTATATAAATGAACTTCAAATGATTCTGGCAACTGCATAGACTGCATTAGTCACAATAAAAGGTACATATTTTTGTCTTGTCTACACAGGGACCATCTATGTATAACTAGATGTTGAGTAACTAGTCATTTTTTATGTGTCCCTGAAATGGTGTTATTTACATACTACTGATTTGCTATGCCTGGCCATCTGGTTATAGATGACTCTATTTTTATTCTATAGTGACTCTATTTTTATTCTATTTGCCTTTGTGTAAAAGGACTTTCTAAACATTACCAATACCAAATGTTCTATGATTGTTTATACTAATAGCCTGGAAAAATATTATAAGTTTATTCCAGGTCGTTGCATAGTACATTTCTAAATTTACATACTATCAGATTTTTAGCCAACTTTGTAAAGTGATAAAATTAAATACATTTTATGGTGTTTTATAGATGTTGTATGACTCACATTATTTCTTAATAACTGTGAGAAACTGTAGATACACAACACCTGTTAATTCTCTAGTTAAGATCCAGCACAGTAGTTAAAAGCTCAGGAAAAGCAGTGAGGAATGTTTTAAGACAAAAAAAAGATTAAATTTATAGTGAAATGAGAGAATTTGGACAAGGTATAATACATTTAATACTATTTTTTTATCTCTACAGTGAGGATAATTATACTATCTATTTATATAATTATATAGGTTAAACACAATTGATGACAAGAAAATTAACCGAACTCTATTAAGGATAGGCTGTATATCATCTTTGTATCACTTCTCACTATAAATAAATACACTTTGTTTAATACTGATATAAACTATTAATATATTTTCTTACAATGTGTTGATAAAAGACCATAGGAAGTTTGTGCTGTTCTACAGTTTTAGATTACTATTAAATAATTGACAAAAATACAAAAAATATACCTATGGCCAATGTGCATTTAGAATTCACAAAGTATTTCTAAATATTAAAATATAAATTTAATATTTTCATAAATTCTCATGGAAGGTCCACATACACAAATAATCTCATTCAAAAGAAATCCACAAATGGTAGACCAATATTTATATGGCCAAAGGATATTTAGTTGAACTCTTACATACTTTCTTGGTAAGTATTCGAACTTATCATAAGACAAATTAGTTGGTGGTGCCAAGAATTTTGGTTTGTTGACATCCTAGCAAATACTTGTTTCACAATCTGCTGTATGTGAGAAGACAATGCATAGCTTCAATATGAATCACTCTGATAATGTGCAAACTTCAATAGTTTTCCATACATTAATTCAATATGCATGTATTATAACCTCACAATGGTTTCCAGTGTTTAGGTGGAAGATGAATAGTCATACAGAAAAATTATAAAATCCACTTGCACAGTAGCTTTTACACTTAAGAATGTCAATTAAATACTTGGTTTTTAATTTCTTTCATTTGCAAAAAAAAGCAGCAGTAATGCCTACTTTAGTTATGGTGAAGCTATAAAGTAGTTAAAATCTGAAACAAAGTAAATGTGAAAAATTTTTGTTATAATTATGTTTTTGATGAATGTTTTGCTGAATGTCCTCTTATCAATGCATTAAGATTTGTTATAAACATGTAAGACACTTTTAATTATAAAAATTGTACATATATTGTCATTTTATGTCTTTTCTATCACATTTTTTATTCTCTAGGGAAACTAATTCATTTAATGAAATCTTACTTTGTGTTAAATTTCAAAAACTTTTGCAGTCTAATTGACCTCATATTTTTTCTGTAAAAGGTAAAATTTAGTTTACTATTGTTTAACATGTAGAAGAAATATCAGCCATTTACAAATAGGTATAGATCATTATGGTGCCATCTGAGACAGTTTAACATTTTCAACCCATGTATCACCTTTTCTGAAATATAGTTAATTTATACGTAGGAACAAAAGCATGTAGTTTCCCTTTTCTGCTCAATATCAAGTCATTTACTTACCTATTTTTTAGCTAAAAACCATTCAATCTTGCCATATCAATATTTTCTTTCTTCAAGCTTTTTAGTATTATTGAACATTTGCTGTTCTACATGAATAAAATTGATTGCTCAAGTCTCACTACTAAATTAGAGTATTTCTTTAGATTAGATTTCTATAGGGAAAATGTAACATTATTATATTAACTCTTCCCTCCTATAATGAAAGAATTTTCCCAATCTATACAGCTCTATTTTTCTCCAATAATATTTTACAATATTCCTTGATTTTTTGCATTTTTGTTAAATTTGTTCCTAATTTCTGTGTTGTTAATATAAATGGGATTATTTCTTGCATGTTGTTATAACATGTATTGTTATACAATAGTGCTATCAAATACTAGTTTTTCTTTCCTTTAACATCTTTATGTTTCCTTTAGTGCAGAACATGAGACAAATACAGTGACTTTGTATGAGAAAAATATCTTTCCCTAAATTTTATGTTGTCCTTTCATTGATGAATTAAAATATCCTCTAAGTCCAGTTCAAGAAACTCATAAGAACAGAAAATTTCACACATGGAGACTATTGAATTCTCTTTGTTGATATATCCTTACATAATACAAATAAAAAAGCCTGTTTAGTACATGTGAAAAATGATTAAACACCAAGATAACAGAACCTGATAAAATCCAAAAGATTTTTCTTGCTCTTGCTCTGCTGGAGACATTTTTAGCCTACTTTGGATTCACTTTAAAATTGTTATTTCAGGAAGGATTTGAATCGATACTTCACAGATACTTCTCTGAGGTTTGGAGTCATCCTATTGCTTGCTCTTTACAATAACCAGGAAAAAGTGTTAGTATCCATGGGGAGGCAAAAGTTCATTTTTACTTTCTACCTTCTGTTTTAAATTTCTAAGTAGTAGAATTTAACAGCAAGTTGATTGCACTGGAATCCTAGCAAATATATTCTTTGGGTTTGAAGCCCCGACAATAGAGAGAACTGGTGTGCTAAATGATAAAAGGCAGATATTCTAAGGATCAATCTTCTCCAAAATAGTGACATTCTCTTCTTTCTTTATTTTAATGAACATGTTTAAGTGATAGTATAATATTTAATTGTAAACACAATAATCTCACATGTTTTGTATGTTCTTATATCTGTACATAGACTCAGTGACTCCTGATCTTCTCGTTTTTGAAAACATCATCCACACATTTGGGTCGATTTTCCCTTTCTCATTCATAAGATAAGGAAAAAAATATTAAAATATAAAACAGTTCTTTCTTCTGTTTATGTTCTATGTACGCTTATAGTAATCTAGAGCATCTGGAAAAAAAAAGAGTGATTTCATACATTAACACTTTGGTGATCCATAATATTGTTGGGAAGTCCAGTGAAGAGAAGTACGAAAGAGATGAGAAGAGGATTGAAATGTAATATTTCTTTCAATTACAAATAAAACTGTAAGTGAAACAATTATTTCAATAGTCAGAATAAGGTGCTGCAGAAGTCAGTGTGGACTATAAATCACTTTACAGGGGTAGCAGTGGATAAATTTCCTATACAATCACCTGCACCTCTTAGGAGCAGTGTAAAATGTTATTAGTGACCAAAATCTGTCTGGTCCAGTGAGAACTACAACCAAATATAAATGCTGTGGATGGTCATGGCCCAAAGCCCAGCCTGCTGGGACCAGCGGCCCCTGCTAGCAGTGTCAGTCAGAGAAAGAGATTTCTCTTTGTGTATTAAGGAGCTTCAGGCCCCTGTGCAGGTCAGACTGCAGCAAAATGCTGAAAGCCAACCGCTGCCACAGAGAGACCAGGCAGAGGCTCTCACTCTGTATTTAAAGGGCCCCAGAGCTGCAGGAAGACAGAGTTCCTGCCTCTTCTAAGTGGCATGTATGAAGAGGTATCTGATTTAGCTGTTTTGGCAGCCCACAGGAAACTTGCTACAGACCACTGCAACTGAATGTGAAATAACAAAGATTTCATTCTTGTATTTCAGAAAAGTAAATAAGAACTTAAAATTCCAAGGTCCCTGATAACCAGGTATTATATTTCATGAATGAAATATGTTCTGTTAATTCACCAAAGCACTTTACTTTTCTCTCAGAATCTCATTAACACATCTTGTGACAAGTAATACATAAGTAGTTGTGGAGAAAAAGCAAACCTGATAACAGGTACTTAAGCAACAACCGAAACACTAGGATTTTGAACTCTGTAATGGACAGTCTGGGGACTTAGTTTCAAATTTTGATTTGATCCACTTAGTAGCGATTTGAACTTATAGATACACTTTGCAAACTTTCTGTTCTCTAGCTTCCATATCTGCGAAATGTAGATAGTTTATAAAATTCAAATAAGATTTTACTATTGTGTTGGCCAGGAGCCAATTCTTAGCAATTCCTCAGGACTATTTTGACGTTATTTTTATATATCACTAGATTCTATGCTGATTCTGAATTATCATTCAACCAATTGTGCATGAGTGTCATAGTCATGACATCCATTGTCTTTGCAGTCATTCTGTCCTTTGCCTGTGCTGAAATCACATCATCTTCTCTCATACGAGTTATAGTGGTACACAGTTATGCCATTTGTTTGTTGAATAACAAACTACACTTATTTTACCCCTGTTGATCGTAAAATATCATTTGATGGGTTAGAATTATCTCGTTATTACAAATAGAAAACTTATAAAACTTGGTAGCTTCAAGAATAGTAACTGGAAAGCAATGAAGACACAGAAAACTTCCTTTTATACAACAAAAATCTGCATTAGCAGAGAAGTAGAGATAAAGATAAGCTGCTAGAAATATTTATGAATCAAACCCATGATGCCTCATCAGAATTTGAACCTGACGCATTGAAATGAAAAATACTTAGTTACTCATTCTCACTGTAAATTCACTCTTGACGCTCTTGAATGCCCTGTAATGTCAAATGGATAACTATTCTATTACTATTCTCCACACTTGCTCAAAACAAAACTTTGTGAATTATATAGCATTTAAATATATCTGAAAATGTATTTTTGTGCATATGAGCATTTATTCAACAGCCATTTAATACATAAAGGGGACTTTTATTTCTATTTAAAATAAACTAAAAATAATGGTTAATTATTAGCAGCAAATTATTTTTTCTATAAGGAATTTATGCTCACTACAAATACAAGTCCATATATAATACAATGAAAATTTTTATATAAAGCACAGTAAGGCGATAAAATTTTAAAAGAATATATTAACTCATTTGGGGTTACAAAGTGAACAAGTAAGTTTTATTTATTTAGCCTGGGTCACGCCATCCTACTTTACTACATTACCTTTTCCCTAGTTCTTTACACTTCTGTTCTAACATTATCTTTCTAGGTCATCAATCTTCTGCCATATTAAGAAGGGTAAACTTCCTTAGTTTACTTATG
Organism: Hydrochoerus hydrochaeris; assembly: GCA_004027455.1. Lineage (NCBI taxonomy): Eukaryota > Metazoa > Chordata > Mammalia > Rodentia > Hydrochaeridae > Hydrochoerus > Hydrochoerus hydrochaeris. The sequence goes on from PVLA01016681.1 coordinate 14,683, forward strand.
TCTGTTACTTATTACTCTCAGTATTTATAAATACTATAGCTTAATATTTTATATGTTATAAAATATAAAATTTCTTTTCTTATTATTTACAAATAATTATATTTAATATTATTACACATGAAAGGTGGCCCATCTGAATTTCTTTTCTCTACACCAGAGTAAAGAACACCAGAATGAACATCCAAAAAATTAGGGATGCTCTCTGGTTTACCGCTGTGATCCAGAAACTAGAAAAATCAGAGATACACTAAATTCTCACAAATTACTACTGAATGAGAGAAAATGGGTGTATGCATTAAAAAAAAGAAGAAGCTGAGGTGTTAGAGGTAAAATGAGATAAAATTATAGTACAAAATATAATATTTATAGGCAGGAATAAAGAAAGACCAAATAATTTGGAGAATTTGGAGATTATTTGGGAAATAAAAAGAAGTCCAATGCCTAGAACTTAGTGCCAGCAAAAGCTTCAACAGAAGCTGATGTTTTACTCAGCTTTCCTGACACCCACAAATTAAAGGTTGTAGGTGTTTATCATTCATGTCTTCAGGGGATTCATTCCATGGTTAGCCAGTCCAAGGCAGGCATATCATCAGGAAGTTACAGAATAATGTTATTTATCTAATGGTGACGGAGAAGTGGATTGGAAAAACTGCCAAACAAAATAAAGGGCAGGACCAGATAGAGTACCCAAGGGCATGGCTCCATTACCCAACCAGACCCAGAAATGTACTTTACTATCTCCTAGGAAGTTTTCAATCCAGTCAAAATAATGATCCAGTTTAACTGTTAAGATTGGTAATACACAAAGGGCAAATTATTTCAGCTTTCCTAGGAAATTTGAGGTTTACTTTAAGCACAGTCTAAATCCATTAGACTAAATGTTTTAAGAACATGATAATGCAATCCCATTTACTTAATTTATATTTAGTATGCATGCTTCAGGTTGATAGGCCTTTGAGTTGATTACAGTTTAGATCTAGTAAAAGTAAGACTTAACATGTCTACATATATTTTATTTCTCTCAGTTAATGAAGGAGTGAAAATCCAGTCATGCAGCAAATGAATTTCTAAATTCATGGGAAACTGCAAGAGAGTTCTCCAAAATAGTCTACCAGCTTTTCCACCAGCACCACAAGAGGTTGTTTTATTTACTAATCTCTCATTGCTGAGACAAAATACCAGACAGTCAAAGTTAAGGAAGGAAAGGTTTATTTAGCTCAGTTTGTGTAGATTTCAATCAATAATCAAGTAACTCCAAACCAGGGTGCCATGGCATGGGCAACAGCTCAGGGCAGCAGAAGACAGCAAAGCAAGAAGAGCAATAAGAGGGAGAGAAGCCTCTTTTCCTCACTTATATTGTATGCAGGCTTCCTGCTCTCAGCTGGCTGCAACACTCACGCTATCTCCCTGCCCTCTACTTGCACAGGCTCAGGATATTTACAAAGTGAGGATCCTGGCTGCTTGCTGAGCCACATAAACTTCTAAACTTCTTGAATTGACAGTTAGCAATAATCCATTCCTTATCTCTTCACAAACATCACCTCAGTCTATTCTCATCTTCCACTGAGGCTGTGCTGGTTCCGGCTTAACTCTTCACCTGGATTCCAGGGTCGGGTCCTTCCTAAGGTGGCACAGCTTCTAGGCTCAGCCTCTAGTCCACTCCATACACTGGCCCCCCAGCAGGGGCTTCCTGAAGTGCAAATGGGGGACTTCCAAGGTGAGTTCTGTGGAGCAAAGTCCTAAAAGGACCTCCACAAGCAGGGGCACTTGTGGTCAAAGAAATCCTGGAATTGCTGCACACCAATCTCCCTCCTGGAGAGTGACAATGCTATTAGCACACTGAAAACCCCCAGAAGTGCTACTGGGAAGAAACCCACACAACCAGGCTTCCCTCAGCATTTCCATTGTTTTCGGTCACCGGTCACCAGTCATAGTAACACCCAGCAGCTGCTCTGAGGCACAGGCAGCCAGCAGGTCACAGGTAAATGGGCAAAGTGTTTTGAAAGTCCTTTCTAAGCTGATCTTCTCTTTCTTCCCACCTCCTCTCTTACTACTATGATCTACCTCCCCTGGGAACCTCTGTCTAGTATTTGCATAAGGTTTTTAAATTGTTTGATTTATACATAGTTGCATGCAGTTGGGTGAGTTTGGACGTGCGCCCAGGCCACGAACCCATCGCTACAATCAAGGAACAAACATACCCATCTCCCCCAAAGTTCGTTCTTTCTTTCTTTCTTTCTTTCTTTCTTTCTTTCTTTCTTTCTTTCTTTCTGGCACAAGTGCTTCACACGAGCTCTACTCTCAGATTTTTTTAGGCACACAATCCAGTATTGTTCACTACGGGCTGCGGCAGCTCTCCAGAATTTATTCATCTAATATAACTGACACCTTATAATCCTTGAACAACAACTTCCCCTATCCCTCTCCCCGCAGGCTCTGGCAGCCACCATTCTGTTCCCTGCTTTTGTGACCCCTCTGTATGCAGAATCCTGTGGTATTTGCTTGAGGAGGTCTGATTCTTTCCAACAATGGTCTTTGCTGATACAGCTTCCTCCTCCTTCTCTCAGCTGGAAGGTGCCAAGGCAGGCAATGATTTATGGAGCCCTTGCAGCCATCCATTCACGTGGCTGCTCGCTGGTATCTCGGGTCTCCAGGTGGGCTGTCAGCTCTCTACGTGGCTGCTTGACCTCCCTCACCATGGAGCTTGATGGCTGCATTTAAAAGTGAGGCTGTAGAAACGTGGTTGGAAGCTTTCTGCTCATGGCTGGCTCTGCTGAAATGAGCGGGAGGGGTGTGCAGAACCATCATTGCTGACATCATCAGTGGGCCATTCTTTGGGACCCAAGTAAAGTCTTCCATAATCCCAGCACTTGGAAGGCTGAGGCAGGAGGACTCCGAGTTGGCAGCCAGCTTGAGCCATTTAGTAAGATCCTGTCTCAAAATAAAAAAGGGCTCAGGGTAGAGTTCAGTTGGAAGAGCACTTGCCTCGGATGGGCAAAGCTCCAGGCTCAGTTCCCGGTACTGCATAAAGGAGATGTTATTGTGCGTGTGGGTAAAGTCATCTGGCTGCAAGGATGGGGTGAAGACCTAAAGGACACCACTCTGTGTTCGCAGTTCCAATCATCGCGAGTGCCTCCAAGACTCAGGCTCTCTTTACCTTTCTAAAGAAATACCAGCATCCATCTTTCCTCCCCAGGCCTTGAACAATTAGTTGGTCGCTCTCTGTTAGCATCTCATCTTCTAAGGTTTGCTGATTTTTTTTTTCTTCTGATGCCTCCTCTCCCAGCTTGTTTGCCATTGTATCTTGGTTTCTACCTACTCAGAGGAGGAAAAGGCATTTAAGTGATTCATGGCCCACACACAGGCAGAATCGTCTGCGCCTCTTGCTTCCTCCCTGCCCGGTTTCTGCTGCCACCACTGTAGCAGAGCTCCCTCACCAGTCTCAGAGGCCACCTCGAGGGGACTCCATTGTCCTCCTATTTCTTTTCCTGTCTGTGGGATTTTTGGTGCTTGTGATCAAACCCAGGACCACTCTACCGGCTGAGCTACATTCCCAGCTTTTTCTTTTTCTTTTTCTTTTTCTTTTTTGAAACAGGGTCTCACTGAGTTGTTCATTTGAATCTCCAACTGAGGCTTCCTCGTGCCTCAACCTCCCAAGAATCCTCAGATTTCTTGATGTCTTGGTAGCCTTGACACTATCAAACTTTTGACTCATTCGTTTTAGTCTCCAGTGTGAAACAATGTCACAAAGACCTTCAGACATTTTCCCTGTCTCTCCAACCCCAGCTCTAACTTGCTGCCTGTCTTCCCAAGTCCATTCCTGATCCTCAGCTTCCATTCTCAGTCCCTTCTTTTCTCACCACACACAGTCTCCCTGCATGCAGGCACCGATTCCCATGGTTTCGATTTCATTCTCATGGCTGATCCTTTCCAAATGTCACCACTCAACACTGGCCTGGTGCCTGCATTCCAGTCACACATCTTCAGCTGTCTTCTACATCTCTCCTTGGATGGCCCCCTGCCACCTGGATTCATCACCAGAGCTTCTCCCTCCTCAAAAACCTGCCTCTCTCCTTCACCCCTGGCTCAGCAAATGTCCTCACCCTCTCTGTCTAGCTTCCTGCAATAGTGGATGTCATCCTTGACTGCTCTGTTTCCTCAATTTCTACTCCCAATTAATCGCCAAGCCCATTGACTTGACCTCTTTTAATAAATCCCATCTGTCTCCCCACTCATCATTCCACAGCTCCAGCCTCAGTCTCCCCACTCACATTTGCCTTTGGTCTGTACTCCTGTCCATCCACCAAGTGAATCATGGCATTCCCCACCCAAACATGTACTGGTGGCTCCTTCCTACCTAGGAATCAAATCCAAATTGCCCCCAAGGCTGCAGCTGCCAGATTCAGCAAATAAAAATACAGGCCATCCCATTACATTTGAATCTCAGATAAACAATGAGTATTTTTTTTGTTTTGCTTTGTTTCGTATGAGCGTATCCTGTGAAGCATTTGGCATCAGGCCTCCCATATCCTGGACACTTTCCACAGCCCTTGCCTTGTTTCTTATTATATTGTGTTTCCCATCAGACATTTGGGGTTGACTGAACTACTTGAAACTCCCCCGAGTAGATCAGACATTCTACATCAATATGTTCTTTCTACCTGCCGTCTACCCCACCACAAAGGCCATTCTTCCTTTGTGCCCTGGTCACTTCCTGCTTCTCTCTTGGCTCTCTGGGGTCTCCTCCCAGAAGGAGTCCAAGATGCATGAGTCCTCTGCCCCTTAGGATTGTCTTCGCACTTGACTCATGGTCTCCCCCTCCTGCAGACCAAGTTACCAGCAGCTCTGCAGTTCCCCTAGTTCCCCGACCATATCTGGCCCTCCTGCATGGCCTATGCAGCTGGATGCTCTGGAAGGCTGAGCCCCAGCTTTCTTCTTGCTCTCTTGGCCTGACTCCCAGCCTGATGGTTCACACTCCCTCCTCGCCTGAGTTCCCATAGAAAGTGGCCTTCAACCCAGCCCCCTGCCCAGGACCAGATTGCTAAATGCTGAGACAATGGAGGCTCCCACCAACTTTCCAGCAGGCCTGCTGCTAAATCACCCAGAACATCTGCTTATACATCTGGGGACAGGCACCCGCAGCTGAAGCTGTGGAGCATGGCTTTGTCACATTGGGTCAGCTTGGTTGGGCTGTAGTACAGCAAACTCAG
>PVLA01016682.1:0-19891 GCA_004027455.1 Hydrochoerus hydrochaeris
ATGAAAAGAGTTAATTAACACCTGCTAAGCCTGGGGCGCTTCCTGCTTGGGACTGGGGGTTGCTGCCAAGGTTAGCATATATATATTCCAGCTTCTAAAAAATAAAGCGGATTCAGATTCACTCACAGGCTGGTGTGCAGTGTTTTCTGTCTCTCAATCGCCGACTCCCTGACCACCTTTGGGAAACCCTAGCCCTGCCGCAGCTGGACTCCGGCAGAAACTTGATGAAGATGGTAAAGGGAACCATTCCTCTGTTTACTCACCGGGCACACTACTGAGAAAGAGGGCTCACACAAAGATCTAGCAGCAAACCCTGGAGAACTGTGCCTGTGGGTATCTGCCTCTATGCCCTGCACACTGTGTTCTGCCCTGCAGCTGTCTGCCTGCTCCTCCTTTCCTACGCGAATCAAGCTTCCTGGTACCTGCACTCCAAGGCATCTCTTCCCCTGACTCTCCTTGTAGATGGGACCCCAGGATTTCCTCACTCACAAGGGACATCCCCCTGGGAAAAATCCAAGGCCAACCCATGGAAGTCTCAGATGCTCTTGAATGTACTGATTTCATTTCCCTTGGATGTATTCCCAGATGTAGGGTTGATACTAAAGGATGGTAACAATTTTCTGTGTTTAGAGAAACCACCACACCATTTTCCATGTTGCTAGTAATTTCCATTCACAAATTGTAAGTTTCTGTGACCTTAGGTGTAACAATTTTTAGCTGTGATACTGGTTTTGTTTTGTTTTGTTTTTTGTCTTTTTGAGACAGGGTCTCTCTGTGCAGTTTGGGCTGACCTTGAGCTCACTTTGTAGCCCAGGCTGGTCTCAAACTCACAATGATCCTCCTGCCTCGGCCTCCCAAGTGCTGGGATTACAGGTGTGAGCCACCACACCCAGCTTAGCTGTAATACAGAAAGTATGAGAAATAAAGGAATAGGTATATTAATTTTATTAAAAGCTTTTATTTATCAGAGTACAATATCAACATAGTGCAGATATGTCCTATGACAAGTGGGAAAATGGGAAGGGGACCAGGAGCTGGAAGGGGCAAGGATGAATAGTGGGGTGTGGGATGAAAAAAGATGTGTTCCACACATGTGCCGAGTGCCCACCGTGGATGTAATCATTATGTACTGCAAGTGTATACGAATAAGAAGTCTAAATAATGGAAAACAATTTGTGCAAGTTGTATCAGGGAAAGCGCTCACATCCAAAATACATAAACAGCAATGAAAGGACATACAAGCTATTAAGATAGGTAAAGAAACTGGGAAGTTCTTTAAAGGCATATTCCTAAGGCCTAAATGTGCACAGGAAGCTGCACAACATCACTAGTAATCAAGGAGATGCCAGAAGAAAACCACAATTAGATCACAGTTCATGCACACTAGGCTGTCCAAAGTAATGAAATATAAAGTAAGCCTAGTGCCAGAGAGGTTATGGAGAAATTGGAGCCTTCATACAGTGCTGAGAGCTATGTGAACCAATGAGGCCACTGTGAGAAGAGATCAGAAGTTGAACATAGGGCAGCAGGGCAGCAGAGCCATCTGAAGCTGCTGCCCGCCTCAGGGAGGTTGGTGTGGTGAAGGTTTAGGGAGAAGCTGCATCTCAGAGCCAGGTCCCTCCTCACCAAGTTTTGGGCACCATGGGCTCCAGAGTGAGTGCAGATGGAGGCAGAACAGCAAACTTACCAAAGGACCACCCTCAACTCTTGTTTATAAAGGTGGAAGCTAAAGATGTTTTGAATTATTTGAGAAATATAAATTCTGTACCCAGGATTATGTCTTTCAGTATTTTCAAAAAATCAACTAATTAAGTGGTACACATGCTCCATGTTGAGAAAAACCTGTAAGCACCTTTCATTGAAAAATCACACACACACACACACACACACACACACACACTCCTGTTCCCATTGATGCTAATATCATTCTGGCATATGGTAGAAACTTCACCAGCATAATACTGAGTGCAATATTCTTTTCCTAATGCATATTTAAAAGAGATAAACACATGCATTCAACAAATCCCTGAAAAAATATTTACTAAGGATAACTTACAGCTGCCCAGAGGTGACAACAAATTGGTTTTCTATTCTGGAATGAGTGGAGACAATATGGTATTCTGAGAGGAATACTGCTCAGGTGTAAAAAGTAATGAAAGTTGTTTACTATCATATGGGTGATCTTCAAAACCTAACATTGAGTGAGTGAAATGAGTATAATAGGTCATGTGTTATTTCATTTATATAAGCCACTCAAAGAGGTACATCCACACAAACAGAATGAGACTGGTGGCTGTATAATCTGAGGCTGAGGATATTAATAACTATGAAGTGGGAACAGAGGTTGTTACAAGGTGATGGACATATTTACATTTGATGGATGTGATGATTGCAGACATTTGTGAAGGGAATCCATACAGTACGCATGTGAATGTATGATTGCCACAGATTTGTTCCCTTCAAAGTAGTTCATATTTATTCTGTTAATTTCACTTGAATCAGAAACCGTTATGTCAAGTGTGGAAGTGGAAAAAGGAAAACCGGTAGCCAAAGCAAAGCCAAAAAAGTAATGTGTTAGAAGAATACATTGTTTCATTTTAATTTTTTAATCAGTGAATATTTGTAGTGTATCATGTTTAATTCCTTGTATGGAGTTGTATAGGAACATAACACATCTTAATTCTTTTTTTCTTTCCTTTTCCACTCTCCCACCATCTCTGGATTTGCTTTCAGTTTGAGGGAGATCTATCTCCTACTTCTTATTACCTAATTTTTTGTTCTTTATTTATATTTTGGGTTTCTCATATAAGAGAAATCATGATATATTTAGTTAATGTGTCTGATTTATTTTACTTAACATCATGATCTCAAGTGTATCTGATTCCCTACAAATAACTGAAGTTTATCCTTCTTTTCATAGAGCAGTGTGTAAATGCCACATTTTCTTTATGCATTCATCTGTTGATGGGCTTATGAGTGCCTTCAAATATTTGGCCATTATAAATGGTGCTTCTCTAAACATGATATGCATGTATCACTGTAATACGTCTTTAACTCTTTGGAGATGATACCCAGAAGGGAAATAGTGGGGTTGAATGGATTTTCTTGTTTTAGTTTTCTGAGGAAACTCCATACTGATTTTCACAGTAGTTATACTAGTTCATATTCCCACCAACATGCAGAAGTTTCCCCTGCAGTCTTGCTTGCTTTCATTATTATTGATTCCTTGACGATGGCCATTCTTTTGGAGGAAGATGGATCCTGTGGTCATTGTAATCTGCATTTTTCTAAATCTCAGCAATGTTGAATGTTTCTTCATGTATTTACCTTCCATTTGTCCTTTTTCTTGAGAGAACTGTCTATTTGTTTCTCCTGTCTATTTTTTCATTGGGTCCTTTATTTTGGGAAATTTAAGTTTTGGAGTTTGTTATGTAGTCTAAATACTAACTGTCTGAAGAATCTGTGGAATTTTTTTCCACATTTTTCAGGCTCTTTCTTCACTTTATTGGTTATTTATTTTGCTCTGCAGAAGATTTTTAATTTGATATGGTGTCACTGCTGATTTTTGGTATTATTTCCTGTGCAATTGGGGTTCTGTTAAAAAGTCCACAGCTGCATCTATGACCTCAAGTCTTTTACTATTTTATCTTCTATTATGTTTTCTGTTTCAACATTTAGATCCTTAATTCATTTTGACTTTAGTAGATAGTATTGGTCTAGAGTCAATCATCTGTATGGGAATATCCAGTTTTGCCTATATCATTAGTCAAAAAAGCTCTGTCCTCTCATGTTTGTTTTTGGCTTCTTTCAAAAAATAAAGATGGCTGGATATATCCATGATAGTTTTTGTGTCTAATATTCTGTTCTAATGATCCTCACATCTGTTCTTGTGCTAGTGCCATTCTGTCTTATTATAACAAAAAAATTCCACCCCTTTGCCTGTACATTTCAGTGTCTTAGTTGCCCAGGTAATAATTTCTGTTCCAGTTTTAGTTGCTTCTGTCTCTTAGAAATGGCTATCCACTGTGATGCATAATGACCATTGCATAAACCAACCCTCAATTGACAAGCCATTTTACCTCTGTACTTCCTTCCTGTGTACCCCATGTAATCCGTAGGCCATCAGAGGTCAGGACCTGGTATTTTGAGAATGATGTGCATCAGTGCCTTTAGATGTAAATAAGTCTGCCTCCCAATCCTGGGTGTTTTTTGGTGTTTCTGTTTGCCACACCTTCTGCTGAATCAGCTGGGAAGGCCAACCACACTGACCTCTTTGGTCTGTATGCTAAGAAGAAAGCAGCCATCACCTTACATTCTGCAGCTCCCAACCCTTACATTCTTTTTGGACTATTCCAGAGGTTTCAAACCACCAAATGTTTATAGAGTGTCAAACTGCTGAAGCACACCTCTCCTGCCTGTAAAGTCAGTTCAAGGTCTCTGAGCTGCCATTACCACCCCGCTTGCCCTCTGTTTACATTGCCTCAGTCTTTTGTTACCCACAGCCTGCTGGTACACATGCCTGGATCTAAGGAATACATTTTTCTACCTTAGGTTGGCTCGTTTCAGCCAGTTTCTCTTCAAAAAAACCAAAATTCTGGGCTCAAAAGTTATCTGGACCTGGACTCAACCTCCCAGAAGTTTAAAAACTTGTTTACCCTCTTTGGAAAAGGCCACTACACTTCTGATCAATGACATCCAAGATGCCTGCTGCAAAGGTACAAAAGCTCTTCCACAATAACTGATACAAACTGATTACAAGAAAAAAAACTCTGAAAATTTCTTGCAGTTTTTGGCATTTATAAAATCTTGACACTGGAGTTGACAATCATGCTTACGTGGACTGTCAGACCCTGGCAACAGCCAGAACCTATCTGTGCAGACACTTAGATATGATTGTAAGAGATGCCTCCCCACTTTACTCTGTACTCTAACAGTCACTGTTCTTCTGATCAAGCTGACAAGCTCACTTTAGACTGAGACTTAAGCAGCCAGGTGCAGCATGCTGTACTGGGGTGAACTGTTCTAAAAATGTACCCTCCCTGACAGATGCTGAGTACTTCCTGTTTATGGATAGAAGTAGCTCTGTTAGGAATGAAGTCTTACAGGCTAGATATGCTGTGGTCACCTTGGACAAAACTAATTTGACCAAAACTCTCCTGCAGAAATGATCTTTACAGAAAGCTTTTTCTTTCTACTGTTTGGAAACCTGCCACAAAAATAATCCAGTCCAGAGCACTAAGCTCCCTCTAGGGATCCAGTTGACTGAAGCATCAACCCCAGCCACCAAACCTGCTCCTACTATACGTTCTCCTAGCCCGAGGTGCTGCTCTGGCACCCATAAGCCTGCAGGCAGCTCAGGCTTCAGCATCTGGGTCACAGGCCCTGAACTCCTATTCCCTACCTGTACCGAGAAGACAATAGAAGTCTGTAGGGTCCTGCTGTAAAAAATCCTCTACAAGTTCTTCCATAATGAATTCTACAATTCCAATACATTGGTATCATATAATCAAGTGTTTACATTCACATATGACCAGCTACTTCTAGAATCCTAAAGCTGTGTGAGACAAAAGACTTAAAAGTTATGAAAGGGAAATGTAAGAAGACAAATACACATACAACTGCCAAAACATACTAACAGGACAGGACAGTCTTTCAGAAAGAAATAGCAACAAAATATATTAAAGGATTCAGAAACACAGCTGCATACAGGAAGGGAGTTATTAGCTTTGTAAGATGAGAAAACATACTGGATTCTTTATAGTTACCTCAGTGTTATGTCTTTGAATTTTTTCATATTTGTTTACATGTATACGGGTCTTTTGTAGACAATAAATATGTGACTTTTCTATCAAAGCAGACCACAAATTCTTAAAGAATTCATAGCCTTTACAGTTTGTGATTATAGGTAGGACTTGTTTATACTATGTATGTTTTACTCTCAATTATCAGATACCTTCTAAATTACCTTCTAACTTTATAAATTGATTTGTTCTTTTATTATTTGCCTGTATCCTTATGCTTGGGTGAGTTGTATTTTTCTGATTTGGTGGGGAACCTTCCCCCTAGAAACTGCAGGTCACAATTCCCTGGTGAATTCCTCAACTCACTTTTACAGAATCTGAAAATTCAGTGTGGATCTCAGCAATCCCACTGCTACACTAAGACCCTCAGGAGGTTCCCATTCATACTGAAGCTCAAAATTCAGTGAAATGTTCCATGAAATACAGATGGAAGTTGAAAAACAAAGCAGTTGTCTCAAAACAGTGTTAACTTGACCTTCAAAACATGTTAAATACAAATTAGCAGCAAGGAGAAACCACGGATGTAAAACTGTCATTATCACACAATTTAAATTCTCTCCAGATGATCTGCATGTGGATAAAAAGGAATGAAGGGGAGATATTTTCACATTTTCATTGAACTCATGGATATCTCCAGGATACAAATTCATATTGTGATATTGAAGCAGCCGCTCCATTAAAATTTTCAAAAACGAAGAGAAACCCAGGCTTTACGTGCTAAGATATTTCGGCAAAAAGCGTTATATCAGCCATAGATTGTTAATCATAAAAAAAATACAGTAGTATGGTATCAATTGTTAAACAGAGATTGTGTTGCAATCTGACCTAATCTCCTTTGTGACGGCAACAGCAATAACTGGTCACCTACCTTAGATATCAATGTAGAAATTGTGTATAATGTTAACCTGGATTAATTTTACATGAATGGATCCCAAACATAATTTATAAATCTGAAACATCATACCTTGAAAGCAGAGCCAACCAATGAATATGTGAGACTTTGTCTGCAACAACCAAGGACATTTTTACATATAAACAGTTAAAGAAATATTCCCCACAAGAAATAGGTTTTGGTCAGCAGTGGACTTCTGACTTGGTAGCTCATTAGATGTGTAGGAAAATTTAAATACTCTTTGTTAAATAACACACACACTTACACTCATACTCCTCAATGAATTCTAAAATATACTAAACAAGTCAGGTAAAGTAAAAATCAATAATCAGTGTGATCAGTTACTGTTAATTCACACAGAATGTGGGACCACTGAGCAGCAAGTGGTAGCAAGGATCTCCAGAGAGCTGCATAGGAAGAAAAAGCATGAAGGACCTGGTCTGTGTTTCTTGACAAACCAATAAAAAGGAAGAATATGAGCACATAAATTAAGCATTCATGTCAAAAGAATAGGTAACTTTAAAATATAGAAAGAAATTTGGAATGAGGAACTAAGAAGAATTGTACAAAGAGAAGTAGTCAGTGCACCTGTTTCTGCTTCAGGATCAATAAAACAGCTGTCATTCAGAAAAAAATGACAAAGTAAAACAATTCTAGGGAAAAATAATAACAACACTAAGTAAGATAATGGAATCATACACAAGTTCTTGAAGGAAACTTGAAGTTCATTACATGGTTTTACTAAAAAGATACATTTTTATATTTAAAATTAAGACATAATAACCTAAAGTGACCATTTTAAAAGTAAAGATGAAAATGTACATCCCTTTCTGTGAAGTTTCAATATAGCTTCCATAAAATTTCTTCTATATGCTGAACCTGAACTTTTTGAGAAATTATTGGTTTCTAAAACATAGAACCAGAAGTCAGCATGTGCCGTGCACCTGTGATCTCAGCTTCTAGGGACACTAAGGACTCAGGTTGAGGCCCAGCCTGTGCAGCTTCCTCACTCATCAGGTGCCTGTCTCAAAACCATAACATGATCCGGGGACAGAGCTCAGCATGAAGACCAATAGATACTGTAAAATCGAAAGGGTAAGAAAGGGCTTAAAAGGAAAAAACAACTGGGATAGAAGAAAGGAGAAAGGGAAGAAGGGAAAAGATCATATGTATACACACACACACACACACATATGATAGATAACTATACTAGTAATCTGTTAGTTCATCAAAAGAAAGAGTTTGTTTTTCATTGTTTGACGGTTTGATCATTATTTTCATGACTAATCTTGTAATCTGAACAACTATAATGAAGATAACAATATACAATATATTAACAAGTGTTAATTTCCTATTATTTAGTTTTTAAATTCTATAACATTTTTATCTTTTTGCTTTGTTTTCTTTTTAGAATAAAAAAATAAAAAATTTGAGTCACAATAAAGGTGAAAGTCAGGAATGGAAGTTCACCCTCCTTCCAGGAGATTCATGACAGACAATCGCCCCATCCATTCCTTCCAGAAAGACCTTATGTGCACAACACTGTAAACAGACTGTTGATAAAGTGTGAACTTTTTAAATATTTTGGGGTGAAATCTTTTAAAGAAGCTGTATCTCAAGAGCATTGTCAGAGAATTAGTTACCAATACAGCACTTCTCTGTTGATATTGGGGTGACTTAGCACTATATGGAAACTCTGAACCTTGGAATAAATATTCAGAAAAGCAGTAGTAAAAGGAATGAAAGGGAGGTCAGACATGGACATGCCAAGAAGAAAAAGATTATTTACATAAAAAACAAAAGATAACCTGGTATCAGGCCCAAACAAAATTAATATTATCTTTTAAAGTATTAAAAGTACTTTCTGCCATACATAGTTGATTAAAATATAAATTAATTATATTAAAATATTTCTTATGCCCCAAAATTCTTTTCCCTTCTGATTGTAAAACTAATGAAAACTCTCTAATGAGGACTTACAATCACATTCCTAGTGCATACATGAGCCTGTCTGGGCATGGAAAGCTTTTGAAAGTGCAAGTGTGTTCTTCTCCTCATAGGGAGGGAAAACAGAACTTGCGTCTGGAACAGGGCCAACTGCAAAAGCAGCCAGATTCCCTGGGCATGGTGGGGGACAGCAGAAGTAAAAGGAAAATAGGTGTCCTCCCATTTCCTCCAAGGAAGAGAAACCGAACCTACAACCATCATCCCTGAATTATTCTTAAAGTCTTATGGTTTCACTTTCAGATGATGTGTGATCATGCTGGGCAGGCTTTGGTTAGAACCCTGTCAGGTGGGAATAGCCAAACTCCTGCCGTCTCCACTGTAGTCCTTCAGTAATACTCAACCCAGTGTCCTCCATCCTTTTATTTGACTCTAATCTCCCACTATCCCATCCAACATTCAGTCTCCGCTTCTCAAAAACCACATCACAATAGCTTTTATAGTGAAGGTTGTGTCCTGCTCAAATAAAATCTTTCTAATTTTCAGTAAGTGCTCTGAGTAATTAATGCTTTCATAGTTTTCAGGATATTCAGAGCATGCCTGTCTATGTCAAATACTCAAAAATCCTTCTGGTCTGTCATAATTAGAGAAGAAAAACATAGCATCAGCTATGATAATGAAAACTGATATATAAACTGTGATATCTACTACCTATTGGAAAATTATGGAAGAAAGAACACACACGTATGTGGTGTAGTGACAAATGCCTGCAACGCCAGCTGCTCAAGAAGCTGATGCATAGGAAATCCTGGAGCGCGGGAGTTTGCTACTAGCATAGTCAAAAAACAGGACTCCATCTCAGTAACTATGTAACCTGGGGAAAGTGTTCCAGAAATAAATGTATAAGAAACATTTGCATTTTATAAAGAGTGTGAGTTAGGTAGAGACCCTCTAATGCTCAAATCTCTTACATTGCTGGTCCTGCACACAAATAGAAGCAGCTGTCACCCTAGGTCCACAGAAATCACTCTTTCTGTGGCATTTATTTTTTACATGAAAGCACAAGTCATTTGTTAGAATTCTCTGACACATTGAAAATTTCATTATTTAAACCTGTATCCAATTGGGAAAGAAGCACACTGGCAGGGAAAACCTCCCACCTGACTCATCCCTCACTTCTGACCCTGCCTGTCACTGCAGGAGTCGGGTCCTTCCCTGGTATGAGATATCAACCCTGGGTTTAGCTGAAGGACTAAGTGAATATCTGTACCAGGAAATATCTTCAAGCAGGTGGAACAGAAATATCACAGAATAATCAGTACTAATAAAAGGAATTTTATACATCATTAAAGAAACATTCACAGGCCCTGGATTGTACAAGGGGACATTTGGCAAAAGCCACTTAGTCCTCACTTCAGTCCCTTCCACAAGCTGGGATTGTTTTGCTACAGAACATCCCTTAATGCCATGCAGGAGCATCTAGGTTGGAGGAAGGACATGGACAGGTAATGAGGCAGAGAGTGTGTCTGTCTCTGGTTCCAGCACTGAAAGCAAGAAGCTCAGAAAACAAACACAGAACACTCTCTTCCCACACTCAGAGTTAAAGGGCCCTGGGAATCTTAGAGTGCTGTTGTGCAATGTGTGTGGGTGGACAGGGTGGCATTACAGGGGACACTGATGGGTCTATACACAGGTCCCTAAGAAGTGTCCACCCTGATAACCAGGAAGAAAATAAAGACATGGAGAAGACACTCATGGCATGATAGAAATTCCTCCATAGGCTTTATAGCAAAGAATTCAGTGTAGTACATATAGAAATAAAGAAAGGAAAAACCTCATGTCTCCATCCTTGTGCACTCTGGCGCTCCTGCGGTGAAGGCAGGCTTCGTTATTAAGTACACACTGAGTCAGGAAGCTGCAGGAAAAGGAAGGTACAATCAAAGGGAACATGTTAGACACCTGTGCAAAACTTCATGCTTAGTGAAGAGGAAACTTGCATCATTGGCCAGGTATATATGTGTGCATTCGGCGTGACATTGTTTCTGACCCAGGTGGACACTCTGATGCCCCTGGCTTCTGTAGCAAGTGCCTGGTGAATGTCCCTGGAGAAGTTTGTTACCAATGCCCCCTGGGTTCTACATCTGAGGTCTAGTGTCCAGGAGAAAAGCACAAGACAGACACTAGAACTGATTATCATTGTATCCCTTTTCAGCCACCAGGATTTTATCCAGATCCTCCGATAGAAACATCCCAGGGACCACCTCCTCCTCGGCAGATCTGCTCCTCAGCCTTTGTCAAAAAGCTGCCTGCATAGATGACATTAGAAGTGTTGCTAATGGACTGCACTAGAGGATTAATGTTCAGTTTCTGTTGAAATAGTTTGAAAAATCTCAAGCTCATGCAAGGAACATCAGGCCATGTGTCTTCCCAAGCAGAAAACTGGGCATTATCTTCTGACAGGCCCATGACTGAGGTCACAGAACATACCCTGTATAGCCGTTTTGTCTGTGTACCAGTCACATGAGCTGAAATTCACAACCATACATGCTCTCTTTCACTGGGGCACAAATAATTACAGCCAGGAAACCCAAGTTAGTAACACAAGATCAGTGCAGAAAGAAAATGCCTTTTTGAGTTATATAATTTAACCTATTTTCATATGTCCTCATTTTTCCTAGTATCTTCATTCCATGGTTTAATATATTGTCATAGTATGTTTCTGCTTGTACAAACTTGAGCACTTCCAGTATTAAGCTGGCATGTGAACATGAGTCTGTATGGTGAGTGTTTTTACTTCTTGCAACCTGAAGCAGAGGAGCAAAGCTGGAAATCACTTTCCATTACACAGAATGTTGAAGAGCAGGTACATCCAAGCAATATTTTCAGTCCTTAACACAGTTAATATTTATGACAGAAAGATTGCTCTGAATAATATATTGGCTCAATGAAATTTGCAAAATTTCATTTTACCTTAATCAAAATCTAATACCATGATGAATGAGCCTAAGTGTTGACTTTACATATCCTGCAGTTATTAAAGTCGGTTTACATACCGTGACATGTAAATAATAGGTGGTGTGTTAAAAGTGGGCAGGAGCTGTTAAGTTTTTTATTTCAAAGGAACTATTAATTTTTGTAAAGTGAAACCTTGAAAACTAAAGTGTGTAAGTTTTAAGGAAAATGTATTTACCAAAATAAAGGCACTAGCTTCATATCTTCATTCACTTTTGAAAAGTAGCTACGCAAAATAAAGTCAGGATAGAAGTCCAAAATATTCAGTTTTAAAAACATTAAGATATAAAGAATGTACAGTATCTCAATAATTTTATAATTATTATATGGCAGAATAATATGTTGAATGCATTGGTATAAATAATATATGTAATAATAGTTTTAACTTCAGGGAATTTGTCTTTATTAACCTGGACACTTGATGTGATGTGCAATAAGAGCAATATTCTGCAACTGAACAAGGCTTCTCCCTAGAGTTTATATTAGTTCAATGCCAAGTAGTGTCCTTCTCAGTAGATCTTTGTACTTTGAAGATGGAAACAGTCATCATATTGCCCAGACTAGCATATAACCCCTTCATCGAAGAGCTCCTACTGCCTCAGCCTCTCTGATAGGGGCTATATAGAAGCATTACAGAGCATATTGCATCTCAAAATATGTTTGAAAAAGTGGTAATTTCCTTTTATGTGGTTGAATCCACCTATATGAAAATACCACAAGTCTCTGATTAACAAGGGATTTTTTTGATTCAGGAATATTTAAGGAAACAACTTCAATGATTCTCACCTTCTGTGGTGCATCCAATTTACTATTTCTGTGTGTCTCTGCAACCCAGACCATGGCACATCAAATCCACTGGAATAAACAAAAAGAGAATTGCAACTTTTAAACATAAATTTAGATTTGGAAAAGCACAACACTTTTAAATGTGGTGGGACATATGTGGCCATTTTATTTTGGCTTTGAAGGTGAATGGTTTACAACCATTACAAAGTCTAGGAAAATTAAGAACGATATCTTGCAATCCACTTATGCACCAGGAAGATAATTTTTTAAAGAAATCATGTAGTTTTCATAAGCTACATAAGCAAAAAATATAATTAGATAGTCTTTCAAACAATATTTTTATTACCCACAAACACTGAAATAATCCAGTGAAGTTTAAAAAATCACATTTTACTTTCAAAAGCACATACACTTAAAATTTTACTGATTAAGGTATGAATCAAAATGTCACATAAGATGACACATCTATTCTTTTCATTATATTTAAAAAGTAGAGTATGAACCAAAATAATCCTTCTTGATACGTAGTTGTGTGGTGTTATGATAAAACTAAGAACAAATTAAATTGATAAATTATTTTTTTAACAATTGCAAACTGTCTGGGTGTGCTTTTTCTGTGCCTCCAGTGCCAGCCTGCAGCATCAACGCCACCCCGCCTCCAGATGGACTTTCCTTGCACCAGGTGTGGTTTTCCTGTATGCCCTGCACCCGTGCGGAGCACTGCACCACCGACCTGCTGCCTTCGGCCATGCTCCCCACCTCCTCTCAGGCCAAACCATTTAAATGAATCTGAGGATAGAATTTTGGACATGGAGGACAGGATTTCAGATAGCAATCATGAAAGGGTAGAACTTTTAAATACAACAAAGTGGCATGAAATGACAATCCAGTAGCTTCAAGATGACACCAAGAGAAACAATATAAGATTAATAGGCATCAGTGAAGAGGCAGGAGTCAATGCAAATGACACTACTAAAATATTCACAGAAGTAATAGCAGGAAATTTCCCAAACTTGGGGAAAAAATCTGATATGCAGATAAGTGAGGCATATATGATGCCAAATACTCATGACCAATATAAATCTACACCCAGACATATAATAATTAAGATCTCAGACATACACAATAAAAACAGAATACCAAAAGCTGTTAGAGAAAAGACACAACTCACCTATCAAGGAAAGCCCATTACAATCACAGCAGACTTTTCAGCACAAAACCTCAAATCAAGACAAGCTTGGAGTGAGGTATTTCAACCCCTAAAAGAAAACAACTTTCAAACCAGACTGAGGTACCCAGCAAAACTTTCATTCAAATTTAGTGGAGAAACAAGATACTTCCATGACAAAGAACAACTAAAGAAATTCATGTCCACCAAACCAACCATAGAAAGTATATTGAAAGACAAACTTCTAGATACAGATAAAAATGACCACAATCCCCAGAACAACAGAAAGAAAACAACAGGTAGGACAAGCAATTAAACAAGGGGGGAAAGCAGAAAGCAAACAACTGGAACATAATATGGCAAAATCGAGCCAGTATATATCAGTTATGTCCATAAATGTAAACAGCCTCAATTCACCTATCAAAAGAAATAGGTTGACAGATGGATCATGAAACATGATCCCACAATATGCTGTATACAAGAAACATATTTGACCCCAAAGGAAACTCATAGATTAAAAGTCAAAGGATAGAAAACAATATTCCATGTAACAAGAACCCAGGGGTAACTATTCTATTTGCAGACAAATAGTGAATTTCAAACCTAAAATGATTAAAAGAAATAGAGAAGGTCACTACATACTCGTTAGTGGAAAAATTCAAGAGGAAGAACTAACAATTGTAAATATATATACACCAAATACAGGAGCAACCAACTATATAAGACAAATACTAATGGATATGAAAAACCAAATACACAAGAACACAATTACAACAGGAGATCTTAACACCCCATTGTCACAAAGAAATCAACTAGACAAAAAATCACAAAGAAATAACAGAACTGAATCATACCTGTGAGCAATTGCACTTAGTAGTTGTTACAGAGTGTTCCACCAACCACATCAGGATACACATTCTTCTCAGCTGCACATGGGACATTCTCCAAAATAGACCATATATTATCCCATAAAATATTCTTACATAAATGCAAAGGTATTGAATGAAATTATCCCATACATAATATCTAACTATAGTGTGCTGAAATTGCAAATTAATGGCAAAAAAATTTCAAAACCTGCATAAATACATGGAACTTTAATAACAACCTTCTGAACAACCAGTGGGCTACAAATGAAATTAAAGAAGAAATAAAAACAATACCTACAATTAAATGAAAATGTGGAAACAGCATAGAGTAATCTGTGGGATGCAATGAAAGCAGTCTTAAAAAGGAAATCTATAACAATAAATTGTCACATCAAGAAAATAGAATGAGCACAAATAAACAACCTAATGCTTCATCTCAAGCTTCTAGAAAAAGAAGAGTCAGTTAAACCCAAAGCCCACAGAAGAGGGCTTCTAATTTTTCTAATCGTAAAATTAGAGCAGAAATCAATGCAATTGAAACTAAAAAAAAAAAAATACAAAGAGTTAATGAAATGAAAAGCTGGTTTTTTGAGAGAATAAACAAAATTGACAAACCTCTAGCTAACCTTATCAAGAAAAAGAAAAAACCCAAATTCACACAATAAAGACTGAAAAGAGGGAAATTACTATAGATCCCATGGAAATTCAAAAGATTATCAATACCTACTTTGAAAATCTCTTAGATGACTGGGGATTTAGCTCAGTGGTATAAGTTCCTGCCTGGCAAGTGCGAGGTCATGAGTTCAATTCCTGATACAAAAAAAAAAAGAAAAGAAAAGAAAAAAATCTCTTAGAGTGGAAAACACAGAGGAAATGGACAGATTTCTAGAAACATATGAACTACAAAAGCTCAACCAAGAAGATGTAGCAATTTTGAATAACCCAATATCAGCTATTGAAACTGAAAATGTAATTAAAAACTTACCAATGAAGAAAAGCCCAGGTCCTGATGGATTCACAGCTGATTTCCACAAGAAATTAAGAAGAGATTTGATGCCAATACTCCTTAAACTCTTCAATGAAATTGAGAAGAAAACAACCCTCTGCAATCATTCCTGGAGGCAAGTATTACTCTGATACCAAAACGAGAAAAGATCCAACAAAAAAGGAGAACTATAGGCCCATCTCACTAATGAACATTGATGCAGAGATTCTCAATAAAATACTGGCAAACAGGATGCAGCAAATCATCAACAAGATTATACATCATGACCAAGAGGAGTTCATTCCAGGAATGCAGGGATGGTTTAACATACACAAATCAATAAATGGAATACACCACATCAACAGAGCCAAAAACAAAAACCACATGGGCATCTCAATAGATGCAGAAAAAGCTTTTGATAAACTCCAACACTAGTTCATGATTTTAAAAAAAACCTTCAGAAACTTGAAATACATGGTGTCTACCTCAACCTTATGAAGGCCATCTATGATAAACCAACAGCCAACATTATACTAAATGGACAAAAACTGAAAGCTTTCACTTTAAAATCAGAAACAAGACAAGGATGTCCACTATCACCATTCCTATTCAATATAGTTCTGGAAATACTAGCCAGGGCAATCAGACAAGAGAGAGAAATAAAAGGAATAAAATTAGGAAAGGAAGAAGTTAAATTATCACTACTTGCAGATGACATGATACTCTACATAGAAAAGCCAAAAAACTCCATTAAAAGACTACTAGAGGTAATAAACAAATTCAGCAGTGTAGCTGGATACAAAGTCAGTGCTCAAAAATCAATAGCATTCCTGTACACAAACAAAAAACTCACTGAGAGAGAAATTATGGAAATATCACCCTTCACAATAGCATCTAAAAAAATGAAATACTTAGGAATCAACCTAAGAATGTAAAAGACCTATATGCTGAAATTATGCTACGCTAAAAAAGGAGATTGAAGAGGATATTAGAAAATGGAAGGATATTCCTTGCTCTTGGTTAGGAAGAACCAACATTGTGAAAATGGCCACACTCCCAAAACTGTTATACAGATTTACACAATCCCAATGAAAATACCATTGACATACCTCACAGATCTAGAGAAAACACTCCTAGAATTCACTTGGAAACAGAAAAAAACTAGAATAACAAAGAAAATTCTGGGCAACAAAAGTAAGGCATGAGGCATCTCAATTCCTGACTTGAAACTACACTACAAAGCCACAGTAATAAAAACAGCATGGTACCAGAAAAGAAATAGACCAGAGGATCAATGGAACAGATTAGAAGATGCAAGAACAACTACAAAGACACTCAGCCACCTGATATTTGACAAAGGGGATAAACATGTTCACTGGAAAAAAGATAGCCTCTTTAATAAATGGTGTTGGAAAAGTTGGCTTTCCACATGCCAATTTCTCTCTCTTTGTCTCTCTCTGTCTCTGTCTCTCTCTCTCTCTCTCTCTCTCTCTCTCTCTCTCTCTCTCTCTCTCTCTGCCTCTCCCCTTCCTCTCTCCATGTGCATTAAGCACATTTTAGTTTATCATTTTTTGTAATGACCCAACAAAAACTTAGTAATATGGTCATCTATCTTACACACCTATACATACAGTTATATCCTTTAGAGCACTTTCCTTCTCTCTCATTTTTACAGTATCTATCATACATTTTGGATCTTTTAATTATTCAGTTTTTATTATTTTTTTACACTAGAGAGACAATGAGAAATTTTCTAGTCCTGTTTATTTCAATTATGAGGATAGTCTCAAATCATCTCCATTTACCTATGAAGGCCTCGAGATCATCCTTTTTATAGCTGAGTAGTATTCCATTGTATAAAAATACCACATCTTTTTATCTACTCTGTGGTTGATGAACATTTTGGCTGTTTCCAAGATTTGGCTAATACAAATTGTGCTGCTATGAACATGGCACACATGTATCATTGAAATATGACCTTTTCAGTTTTTCTGGGAAAATATCCAGGAGGGGAGTAGCTGGGTTGAATGGAACTTCCAATCCTAGTTTATTGAGGAATCTACATACTCATTTCCATAGTGGCGGCACCAGTCTACACTTCCATCAAGAGTGGTGAAGTGTTCCTTTTTCTCCCCAGCCTCACCAACATTTGTTATCAGTTGAGTGCTTGATGGCAGCCATTCTTTCCAGGGTGAGATGAAATCTCAGTATTGTTTTAATATGTCTTTCTTGAATGACCTGTGATGATGAGTACTTCTTCATGTATTTATTTGTCATTTGTATATCTTCATCTGAGAAATGCGTGTTCATCTCAGATCCCATTTTTGGAGAAGGTCTTTGAATTTGGGGGGCTTGGTGTTTTTCAATTTGTTATATATTCTGGATATAAGTCCTCTGAGGAATTGTCAGCTAAAATTATTTTCCATTCTATGCATTTTATTTTCACTTTGTTGGTGATTTCTTTTGAAGTGCAAAAACTTTTTAGTAAGATGAGATCCAAGTTGTTGATTCTTTGAGGTATTTCCTGTGTGACTTGCATTTTGTTAATTAATTCTCTGCCAACCCCTATGTCTCCAAGATTTCTAACTACCTTGTATTCCAGTAGATTTAGTGTTTCTGTTTTAGTATTTAGGATCTTGATCCACTGTGACTTTAGTTTAGTGCATGGTGATAGACATGAGTCCAGTTTTAGTCTTCAGCATGTGGAGAGCCAACTATCCAATTCCCACTTCTCTAATGTGGAAGCCTTGCTGTGAATCAGCTCATACCTCAGTGCCACCCTGGACCATGGAGCCCTGGCTCCTCTGCCTTCACCACCTAACATCCTGTTTCTCTCAGGGCAGCTGTGGAGCCACACAGCGGCAGCTCCCTGTCTCTTCCTAACGCTGGAATAGCAGATGTGTTGGGGGCTACTAAGCAAAGCACAGTGTGAACCAAGAAACCTCTGGCTGTGTAATATTGGAAAGCTCACAATCCCTGAGTGGCTCAATTTCCATATACAGGACAGAGACTTCCTGAGGAGCACACATCTGGGGCTGTGGGAGACTGAGCTGCCAGGAAGCAGAACTCAGAGATTCTCTACCAAGCCATCACCAGACAGGCGAGCGGCCATCCAAGCTCAGTCAGCTCCAGGAGATCAGACATGTCAGCCTAGACCAAAACAACTACTTCACTGGCCCACAGAATCAAGAAATTATGATTGTTTGCTGTATTAAGCCACTAAGTATTGGGGTGCTTGAAACACAGCAATAAACAAAGATGAATGTTTATAGACAGCAGGTTTATCAGACGTACTTGTGGCATCAACACCTTTATGGGCTAAAGAGAAACCAATCTGAGCTGAGGGAGAAATTAAACTTCACACAACTGCAAATGAAGCCTCCCTGACCCTCCAGGAGCATTAAAAGCTGTGGTGGTTCATTAGACTGGTCCTGCATGGAATCAGGCTCCAGAGATGCTGTAATGAATATTATAGACTAGGAAGGCTTGAAAAACACAAAAATGTATTGCCTCACAGTCTGGAGGCTAAAAGCCCAAAAAGAGACACTGGCAGGTTCGGTTCTTGTGAGGCTGATCGGGGAAGATCTTGTCCCTGCCTGCTTGCTTCTGGTGGCTGCTGGCAATCCCTCCTGACATCCTTGACGTGAAGAAACACGGGCAGAGCTTGGTTTTGTCTGCACACAGCATTCTCACTGTGTGTATCTCTGTGATATGTTCTCCTTTTTATAAGAGCACTGGTCAGATGGATTAAGGTCCCCCGGTACTGCATCGTGATCTCATTTTAGCTGACTACATCTGCAATAACACTATTGTCAAATAAGGTTATATTCTGAGATTCTGGAATGCACCTATAGCTACAGCTATATCACTATATATAGTTACCTAAGTCAATAGATACATAGAGAGATGATAGATAGATAGATAGATAGATAGATAGATCATAGATAGATAGATAGATAGATACATAATAGATAGATAGATGATAGATAGATACATAGATAGATAGATAGATGATAGATGATAGATAGATAGATAGATAGATAGATAGATAGATAGATAGATAGATAGAATTTTTAACCCATTACAAACACTTGGACAGAGGCCTCTATCCACACAGATCAGTTGTCAGATGTGGTCAATTTGAGAGGGGTATAACTTTGGGCACCATACATTCCCTAAATCTCAGTACAAGGAGAACTGTTGTGTATCTTCAGCAGACAACGTTCCTTGCGGCGCCCTTTTCTGTCCATGCCGCATCCTAGTCCATCCACGCCTTGTGACAATCGCTTCTCCAGGAAAAGGACGCCGCATGTGGGAATTGGGCACGGGGATCTTGAAATGTTTTGTACTGATAATTGTAATTTGTGTAGTTCACATGTGTATGTTTTTATGTAATGCTCAATATGGAGTCGAGGGTGGAGACTCCAGGGGGGT
>PVLA01016683.1:0-19886 GCA_004027455.1 Hydrochoerus hydrochaeris
ATATGAAGAGTCCTTGACCCAAGACAGGCGCTGTCCTACAGGCAGCCAAAGACGGGCAACTAGGACACATATGTTACACCACCAGCCGCCTAAGACAGGCACAGGACCAATTGCTGTCCTGCAGGCCCATGACGGGTAAGGCCTGGTTGGGTTCATATGAAGAGTCCTTGACCTAAGACAGGCGCTGTCCTCACAGGGAATGCCACGCTCCCATAAGTGATAAGGGAAACAATATAGGGAGCGGCACAATAGCCTCACACATCTCTCCCTCCTGCAGGCATTCAAGTGCATCGGCTTACATTTCCCAAGCTAACTAAGTAACAAGATTGAGATGTTAATTGATACCTATTGCCCTGAGCCTGGGGGCTCCCTGCTTGGGGTTGAGGTTAATTAATACCTATTGCTTGGGATTGTCTCTGCCTGGCCCTGGGCCTGGGGTGCTTCCTACTTGGGGCTGGGGGTTGCTGCCAAGGTTAGCAAATATATATTCCAGCTTCTAAAAAATAAAGCGGATTCAGATTCACTCACAGACTGGTGTGCAGTGTCTTCTGTCTCTCACTTGCCGACTCCCTGTCCACCTTTGGGAAACCCTAGCCCTGCCACAGCTGGACTCCGGCACATGTAGCTGATTTTGAGTTCTGAATCAGGTGCATGCAAGAGAAAGCTTTGCAGCAGGTCATATGTGTAATGTTGACTGCCCTACATTTGCAAGACCCAAGAGGCTGAGGCAGGAGGATTTTGCGGTCAGCCCTCACAATGATTTGGCTGGTATATCTGACAAACACTGTGTACATTCAAGGTATACCACGTGATGATACCACGTGGTGCATGTACCTTGTAAACTGAGTTCCACATCAAGTGAACTAACATATCCATACCATTGGATGCTTACCACTGGAGTATTGTATGGGCACTTGAGAGATACAGGCACTTTAGGCCACATGTCTCTAAAGCTTAGCTGGATAATATCATTCTGCATGTTAGGCTTCTGCTCAGCTTTCTCCCTAAAATACCCATGTGTACAGCTATACCTACATGCCTCACACATGCACACACTGTCTCACACCTCACTCACCACCACCACAGCTCCCGATCATCCTCCACAAAGCTCTCTTTCCTTCACTCAGGCACAGGAACACTGGGCTTCTTGTGGGTGGGGCCTCAGTACCTGTTTTGGCTACGTGGATGTTGCAGCTACCAAGGTTCTCACTTCACCTGCATCACCTCTTTATGCTTCATTCCTGTGTTGGCTTTTCTCCATGGCATGAATCACCTGCTGTGTGATCTTATTCATATGCCTCTCTCCTGTGGAACACAAGCTCACCACATCCAAGTTGTGTCTCCTGTTGTGTTCATTGCTATTAGAACAATGCCCCCACACAAGAGAAACCCAAGGAATGTTTATGAATGAATAAATGAGTGAATGAATGAATGAAAATGCAGAGCATTCTTACCCTAGAAAGCAAGCACTGAAAATACACAACAGGTAATTAGGGTTGCAAGTCCAATCTGCAATTACAGAGTTAGACAGAAGTCAGCTTAAGTGAAGACAATGGCTGTGGGTCTTAAGGGTGAAGGCTACACCTTGGGTCTCCACTAGCTGCTTTTCCCTCTTACCCTTGTGGGGTGCTCACCCTGACCTGGGGAGACTGCTTAAAACTGCTCCATAGACTATGTGGGTCCCACTCCTTTGGTGGGGTGGACCTCTGAGGCCTCCCAGTTGCTCCACCGTGCCTGAAGGGGCCCGAGTTGTACCAAGCTGCTGTCTACAAATACACACTGGTTCTGTAAATTGCCCCATACCCTTCTCAACACCTGTTAATCATTTTCTTTTCCAATAAAAGGTGGCAACAGCTTAATTGGAATTAGTGCATCTTTACTAAACCCAATTGCTCCACATTCCTATCAATTACCAGTGGCAAGAATTGGAGATGGGTGAGCCGGCTGATGCGGGTGAGTATAATCTCCCAGTAGCATAGGAGGCTTCAGTTTGCAGCAGGCCCAAGGGCAGAGGAAGTCCAGGTACATTTTAAAATTTGATACTATGCAGAACACTTTTTTATTTTTATTTTTTCCTTTTGTACATGTTTATTGGCACATTTCAGATACATAAAAATCATGTCCTTCATAGGGAATTTTTATGAGAACCATTGTGTAGCATTAAAGATGTACATGTATTGTTGAGTAAAGGCGGCAGTATTGAGCTTGCCCTTCTATTCTGGGTAAGGAAGATTTGCCTTCATCATTGCCTGAGTGCTTCAGTGCAAATGTTTCAACTCTGGGTGGTGGACAGCACTCTGGAGTTGCCAGCTTTAGGAATAAGCTAGGTGTTTTCCCCCATTGAGTCACCTTGAGCAGATAGCTTCGCTCCATTTTTGTCTGCATTTGGTAGCCAGTGGAAGGTAGTATGCATGGCTATATGAGGTACAGATGCCATTTGTCCTCTACTCATGTCATGCCACATGTGCCTGACTTGGTCAGGATGCAAGAGGGTGCTGTTGATGTCCTGCTGCCTGCAATGGTAAGCATGCATGCGTGTGTGTGTGTGTGTGTGTGTGTGTGTGTGTGTGTGTGTGCTGGGGTAGAGGGGGTGTTCTGAATATACTCTCCTTGCAGACAGTTCCACGCATGCCTGGGGGATTCAAGATATTGGTGGGTCTTTAGTGGCTCTGTTCACAAGCTCGTGGAAACCTCTGCACATGGATGTGATCATTGCCACATGCAAATGTCTCCATTGACAACTCCACGGCAGGGGTTTTCCACACTTCTGAGATGGTCAGAAGTAGGTAGGGCTCTTGTTCATTTCATGGGGGACTGGGTTGCATAGGTGACAGAGATGGAGCTGCCTTTTGTGCTTTCCTTTTGTGGAGGGTTCACATGTGCTCTGATTAGCAGGACATAGTTGCTCTTTACATCCATGTTGCTTAGCTGTTCACAAATGCCTGAGTGTGTCAGGACACATGGGGGGGGTGGCCCTGCTCACATATAAATTACAGCACTCACAATCACAGCAGGAGTTTGCACAGGGGAAATGTGTTCACATCCTCCTTGTCTAAGGCTCTATACTTGGAGGAGTGAGAACCACTTGTCTGGGTTCTGCCCTACCTCAAGGTATCTGGACAGGAGAGGGCACTTCCCACAGAGAATTATGCAGGGTTCCACATGATCCTGAGATGGTTGGTGTGAGTGTGGGCCCACAGTGCCCATTGCATGGTAAAGGATTCCACACAGGCCTGAGGCATTGACAGAATGGGCTGCTGTGTCCATGTTGCATGTTGAAAAGGGCTCCACATTTCTTGAGATAAGCACCAC
This sequence comes from Hydrochoerus hydrochaeris, assembly GCA_004027455.1. Classification (NCBI taxonomy): domain Eukaryota; kingdom Metazoa; phylum Chordata; class Mammalia; order Rodentia; family Hydrochaeridae; genus Hydrochoerus; species Hydrochoerus hydrochaeris. The sequence goes on from PVLA01016683.1 coordinate 3,313, forward strand.
TCTCACACTGCTCTGCTCCCCTCCATGTTGTAGAAGGTTTGCACCCACCTGCGAGGGTCAGTAAGCAAATGGTGGGCCTCTTCTCACCTCCACCCTGTAAAGGGCTCCATGCATGGTGCTTATGTCTGGGGCATGTGAGGCCCTGCTTGCCTTCTCTTCATAGCAGGGCTGCATTTCCCTGAGATTGTCAGTATATGGAAGGGCTGTGTCCCCATTCACATTGTGCAGGGCTCCACCCGTGCCTCAGGTCATCAGGATACAGAGGAAGCTCTGTTCCCAGTCACATCATGGAGGGCCGAACACATGCCTGAGTTGTTCAGGACAGCTGGAGGCTCTGCTCACATTCACTTTAGGGGCTGAGTGCACATCCATGGTGCTTAAGACACAGGGCAGGCAGGGCTCTGGTCACATTCACATTGGGGAGGGCTCCATGTACACTTGATGGAGACAGGATATGGTGGGGTATGAAGGGCTCTGCTTATGGACAAGTTTTACAGGGATTCGTGCATGGCCTTGGTGGTCAGAACATGGACATGGGGAGCTTGGTACACATGACACAAGGTTCATCACAGGCTTCAGATTGCCAGGACATGGGGTTGTATTCCTGTTCACATACATATTTTATAAGGAGAAACTCTCCAGGCTAGAAGAGGACAGAGGGATTGGCCATGCTTCTATGTTCTCTTTCCAGAGCCCCACATACAAGTGATGTGGTGGGGACCTGGGGCCTTGACTGACAGCTTCTGTACACAGCGCTGCACACATGCAGAACATGGATGGGACTCGGAGTGCTCTGCCATCCTTCACACAGCTGAGGTATCCACATACCTGATTGTGTCCAAATAGTGAGGTGGTGCTCACATTTGTGGTACACAGTGAGTTCTGTGCCACCAATGGAGAGAGGTTGAAGACATAGAAAGCTTGGGGAATCCCCTCCTGAGACAGGTTACCCCTTCCAGAGACAGTCCACGGAGTGATGGGCTGCTCATATCCACCTTGTCTGAGGTTCCACACATGCCTGCAGTTTTCTGCCCACAGAGAAGCTCTGCTCACATTCTTCTGGTACCGTGGGCACATCAGCCTGTGGTTCTGTTACAGAGAGGCTCTGCTCGCATTCCAGATGCACAGATTTCCACCCAGCATTGAGCTCCTGAGATAGAGGGTTGCTTTGTCCACATTCACATGGAGGAAGGCTGCACACTCATGCAAGCTGATGACTGCATTCTGGGTGGCGCTCATCAGGGCCATGTGTTGGAGGTTTTCCACAAGTCTGCATCAATTGGGAAATGGCACTCCTCTTGTCATGTCCACTTTTTACAGGGCTGCATGCATGATGGTGATGCACATGACATGCTCAGACTCTTTTCTACTTGACTTCACAAAGGGCACACACTCCAGAGCTGGTCAAGAGGTGGAGGGTTTGCACATACTTCCACATGCTTCAGGGCTCCAGCAGTGACTGAGGCCATCAAGACACGGTGGAGTGCCCCTGCTCACATCTGTGGTGTGCAGTGCTACACACATTGATGGCATGGTGGGAAGAAGTGTGCCCACAACTCTATGGTGGACTCCACGCCATGGGACAGGTGACTGAATTGATGGTAACTTTGCACTAGTCATCATACAAGTCTGATTGGGTGGAACATGCTGGGTTTTGAGGTCAAGCTCACAATGTAAAAGGTTTTTACACTCCAGAGGCAAGGGTGACAATTCAGAGGGATGCAGGCAGCCCTGATCTGATATAGCGGGCCCTGCTTACAGCCAGTTAGTGAGGTCATGGGGTTCTCAGGGGACAACCACATTGGACAGGGATCACAATCTCATTAGAGGTAGGTCCACTGCAGGGGACTGGTGTTCATGTCCTTGATCTGCAGGACTCTGCTCAGGCCCATGATGTTCTGTATCTGATGGAATGAGGATCTGACCACGCTGACAATGTGGAGGTCTCATATAAGAAATCCCTGCTCCAGTGGAGATGGGGTTGGGCTCCACTGTCATCCACAGTGTGCCAGGCACCCCATGGACCACAGATGGTCAACACGAGGGGTGCCAGGTTGCTGGTCACATTCTGTCATGGAAGGCTGCAGAGGTGCCTGAGCTCATCTGCATAATGGTGACCCCCCTTACATGTACAACATGCAGAGCATGACTGTCACCCAGACTGTTGGGCCATGTGGGGCAATTCTGGTCACATTTCTATTTTTCCAGGTTTTCTCATCCACCTGAGGTCAGGTCCTGGGGTTTCCACTCATAGCCTGGTTCTGCAGGGCCCTGTACTTGCCTGCATTGTACAGAACATGGTGTGCACTGACCCAGTACATGCATATTCCTGAGTGGGAGGAGAAATGCCCTAGTGCTGTTTACCAGAGGTGATGAGGACATGGATTGATGCTGCTCATGTGGGCATTTGAGGGATCTTTACAAGGTGCTTCAGTGGTCATGTTTTGTGAGCCCTGGTCCACATCCTCCTTGTGACCCTGGACTGTGCACGTGGGAGATGGTTGGGAGAAGATTAAGAGCAGTGTGAGGGTCAGCAGGACAGGCAGGCTGTGCTGCCATTGTGCTGAATGTGCCTGAATTGGTCAGGAGGCCTCCACACATGGGTTTGATCATTGCCACAGGCAAAGGGCTCTGTTCACAACCTCACAGCAGATGTTTTCCCACACATTTGAAGGTGTCAGAATACTTAGTGCTCCTGTGCTGTTTATGGGGGACAGGGTTACATAGATGACAGAGATGGAGCTGCCTTGGTTGTGCATTCTTGTTGTGGAAGGTCCACACATGCCTTGAGAGTCAGGACATGAAGAGCTGCTCTTCACATTCATGTGTCACAGCTGTTAGCAAATGCCTATGTGTGTCAGGACACATGGGGGTTGGCCCTGCTCACAAATTTCAGGGGTTCCCCACATTCTTCCAAAGTCCAGTCTCATTGTGTGTGGAGGTCTCTGTCCACATTCACCTCGTAGATGCTCCTCTGGAGCCCGAGTGGTGTGGTCATGGGCTGATCTGGGCATTTGCAGGTGGAAAAAGGATTAACACAGATGGGTGATATGGTCAGGATGTGGTGAGGGGCTGTTCTCAAACTCACTTTAGAGAGCAATGACACACACCTGAAGTTGTGAGGATGTGATGGGGTGTTTCTCATGTCACACAGTTGTATCAGAGATAAGAGTCACTTGGTCTGTGCTTCACTAGCCTTGGAGAGGGCTCACAGTCACAGAACAAGTGCACAGGGAAAGTGTGTTCACATCCCCTTGTCCAAGGTGCTGTGTTGGAGCATTGATCACCACGTGGCTGCGTTCAACCCATGTCTCATGTTGTCTGAACCTGAGAGGGCAATGCCCACAGAGAGTGCTACACAGGGCTCCACACAAGTCTGAGGTGGTTGCCTGTGTGTGGGCTCACAGTGCCTCTTGCCCAGTAGAAGGTTGCACACAGGTCTAAGGAACTGACCTGATGAGCTGTGGTGTCTCTGTTATGTGTTTCAAAGGGCCCCATGTGCACGAGATGAGCACTATTCTGACATGTCTCTGCTCCTCTGCATGTCATAGGAGGTTTGTACGTACCTGAGAGGGTCTGTCAGCAAATGGTGGGCCTCTTCTCACCTCCACTCTGTAGAGGGTTCATGCATGACACTAATGTCCAGGACATGTGGGACTCTGCTTTCCTTCTCTTTGCAGCAGGACCCCACATCCCTGGGATTGTCAGTGTGTGGAAGGGCTGTGTCCACATTCACACTGTACAGGGCTCTACCAATGCCTGAGGTCTGCAGGACATGGAAAGGCTCTGCTCACAGTCACATGCAGGGCCCCACATGTGCCTGAGTTGTTCAGGATAGTGAGAGGCTCTGCTCACATTCAGTTTAGGGGCTGAGTGCACATCCATGGTGCTTAAGACAAGGGCAGGTATCTGGTCACATTCGTATTGGGGAGGGCTGCATGTACTCCTGAGGGAGTCAGGACATTGTAGCTGGGGGGGGGGGCTCTGCTTATAGTCAAGTTGTACAGACTGCATGTATGACCTTGATGATCATGATATGGGCATGGGGAGCTCCGTTTACATCCATATGGTACAGAGTTGAACATAGGCCTGAGGTTGCCAGGACATAGGGTTGGGTTCCTGTTCATATACACTTTCTAGCAGCCCAGGCTCCAGGCAGGAGGAGGACAGAGATGATGGCTGTCCTTCCATGTACTCTTTTCAGAAGCCCACATACAAGTGGCGTGTTGGGCCATGGGTCCTTGATACACAGCTTAAAAATGAAGGGCTGCACACCTGAAGAACATGGGTGGCATATGGGGTGCTCTGCCATCCCCCGCACAGCTGAGGCATCCTCTTACCTGATTGTGTCCAAATAGTGAGGCAGTGCTCATATTTGTGGTGAGCACTGTGAGTTCTGTGCCACAAGTTGAAAGGTTGAAGGCATAAAAAGCTCAGAGCACCCCCTCCTGAGACTGGCCACCCCCTCCTTAGAGGGGTCACCCCCTCCTCAGATGGTCCCCGGAGAGTTAGGCTGGTCATATCCACCTTGTCCAATTTTCCACTCATGCTTGCAGTTTTCAGGCTCTGCTCACATTCTGCTGGTAGAATGCTCCGGCCTATGGTTGTTCTGTCACTGAGAGTCTTGCTTGCATTCCCGATTTTGCACAGATTTCCATCTACCACAGAGCTCCCAAGGTTAGGGGGTGGCTCTGTCCACATTCACTTGCAGGAAGGCTGCACACTCACGCAAGCTAATGACAGCATGCTGGATGGTGCTTATCAAAGCAGTGTGGGAGAGGTTCTCCACAGGTCTGCATTGCTCTAGAAATGGTGCCACTCTTATTATGTCCTCTTTTGACAGGGCTGCATGCAAGATGGCAATGCACATGACATGCTCGGGCTCTTTTTTATTTGACTTTGCAAAGGGCACACGCTAGCACTGGTCAGGAAATGGAGGGCCTCATGCATTTCCACATACTGCAAGGCTCCACCAGTTCCTGAGGTCATTGAGACATGATGCATTGGCCCCGGTCTTATCTGTGGTGTGCGGTGCTACACACATTGATGGAAAAGGAGAGGAAAAGAAGTATGTGTGTTCATAACCCTGTGGTGGACTCCATGCCATGGTGCAGGGGGCTGGATTGATGATGACATTGCACAGATCATCAGACAGGTCTGTGCGGGTGTGAGGTTGTGGGTCGTGAGGTCAAGTTCACAGCACACAAGGTTCTCTTCAGGTCCCAGGGAGGGATGACAGGTCAGGGCAATGCAGGCAGCCCTGCTCACACTTACAACATAGAGGGTCCCATCCACAGCCAGTTAGTGAAGTCATGGGGCTTTCAGGACAACCACATTTAATAGGGATCACAATTGAATGAGAGAAGTAGGTACACTACAGCGGGACTGCTGTTCATGTCTGTGTTCTGCAAGAGTCTGCTCAGGCCTGTGATGTTCTGTGTCTGAGGACATCATGTCAGATCCTCATTGGGAAGGATTCCACACTCCTGTGATAGTGCAGATTTAGGGATATCTCAGCACGCCGACCTTGTGGAGGTCTCCTATAAATAGATTCCTGCTTCGATTGTGGTGGAGTATGGCTCCAGTCTTATCCACAGTGCACCAGGTGACACAGAAGCCACTGATGGTCAACACAAGTGGTGCCAGGGTGCTGCTCACATCGTCATCTTGCAGGCTGTACATATGCCAGAGTTCATGCACCTTTGGGGGATCCCACTCACTTGTATATGCTACAGAGTACTACTCCCAGCCTGGACAATTGGGACATTTAAAGGTATTCTGATCACATCTACAATTTGCCAGGTGTCCTCACATACCTCAGGATGTTAGGTGCTAGGGTTTCTACTCACAGCTTAGTTGAACTTGTGTGTGATGTGCACAGCATGGAGGGTGCTGCTCATGTGCATATTCCAGAGGTGGTAAAGAAATGCCTTAGCACTGCTTTCCAGAGATGGTCAGGACATGGGTTGATGCTGCTTACCTAGGCATTTCTGCAGGTGTCCTTTGTATCCATTTTTTTAAATCCCCAGGTCACATCCTCCTTGTAACCCTGGTCTACATCCACTGGAGGTCAGGAAAAAGGTGCCCTACTCACATTCTTGTGTTAGAAGATTCTCAGACAGTTAAGGGGACAGGGCTTGAAGGCCTGTGATTTACACACCTTTGCTATCATAAGACAAATGGTTGGATTCCTCATCTTCAGGCCTTTTTCGCTCTCAGGGCATGCCCCCTCCCTCATTCAGGTATGTGGGGCAGCCCAAATGCTTTTGGCCTGCTCCACACTGCCAACACCCTTACCTAACAATCCTGCTGACTTTACAGACAATATCCCTTCTGCTCTCTCCCCTCCACCATACCCACAAAGCTCCTCTTGTTCTCCTCTGCTACCAACTTCACTCCTACCTCCCCCACTATTCCTCCATTGCTGTCTTCTCTCCCCACCCCCACCCCCTTCCTGCTTCTCCACTCCACTGTCACCATTGTTTCCACTCCCAGATCTCACTCCTCCCTCTTGCCGCCATCTTGACCCCCCTCAAACTCAATGCCATCTGGCAAGCCTTCCCACATGCTGTCTTCATTAGCCCTACCCCAGCCACCTGTGACATGATGCTCCCCCCAACCTCTCCTTCCCTTTGTGAGATGCCAGGTACCAAACGCTTAATCTACGTTCATGTCCCTTTTTCCCTCTGATTTCTCATGTATCTTCCACCATGTAATGTCCTTTGCTTCTGAGCCACTCAATTATATAAAAAAGCTTAACTTCATTATTCACCCCTATCTACAAAGATCTTTATGTTATTCTCACTTCCACTCTGTCCCCTCAACAAAAGATTGAACTCCCATTTTATTTCCCAAGCAGCCCCAGACATTCATACTAAATTCGAAAAGTCAGACCTTGGTCCTCAGTCTCCCCAGAGAGACCTCTTAGATATGACTTTCCATGTCTTCAACAGTAGAAAAACACAACAACAACAACAACAACAAAACAGCCTTTAAAAGTTTACATTCCAAGACAACCTTTTAGTTGCATTCCAAGCTAAACTCTGACAGCCAATTTCTGGCCACAGCAGCTGCAGCAGGAGTGGCAGCACTCAGGGCTCAAGATAAAACACAGGCTAGAGAAAAAATTCTAAAACCTGAGCCCCTCCCTACCACCATGCTTCAAGTGCAGCAGAAAAAGGTCATTGGACATGAGCCTGTCCTGACCTGTAGCCACGATTGGGAACTGGTCCCATCTGCAACCCACAGGGTCTCTGGAAGTGTGACTGCCCTGTCCACCAGAAAGTGGGTAAATCATGACCTTCCCTGCCCTTACAGGATAGGACACCGTCACCTTGGACTCATTACTGGCTGATCTGCTCAGCAGCACCACTGAAGATTAATGGGGATTGGGACCCAAGACCCTCTCTGAGGTATCTCTCTAAGAGCCCCAAGTCTCACCAGACTTCTCAGGTAAAATTCTCTCTTTGTTGACATGGAAGCCACCCATAGTGTTCTTCCTGAGTTTGCAGGCATATGTTCCCAGCCTGCAGTCTCCATTGTAGGAGTTAATGGCCAATCTACAAGAGCTCTCCAGACAATACCTACTCCCTGCAGATTCCAAACCCTTTCTTTACACACAACTGTCTTATTATCCCAACCTGTTCTATACCCCTTTTTGATGAAAACAAAAAACACTCCAAAAACTCAATTTCTCTTGTACTCTCTCTCCCCATGGCTCTCATACTCCAACACCAACTGTCATGTGCCACTGACTCAGCCCCTCCCCTTTCCTCCTTCCTCATAAACCCTACAGTCTGAGACACCTCCAGTCCCACTCGTGCCATCCACATTGCTCTGCTCCTAATTCATCTCAAACACCCCTTAGTATTCCCTTCTGTTCCCCAATATCCAGTAGTCCCAAAGCATCAATAGGGCTCAAACCTATAATCTATTGCTTGTAATTTAATGGGTCTCTGAAAGTCACTTGCTCACATTATGACACCCCTATTCTCCCTGTCCTCAAATCCAACAGCTCCTGTCACCTAGTCCAAGATCCCAGAGCTATTAAAAGAGTAGTAATGCCAGTTCACCCAGTGGTGCCAAACCCTTGCACTACACTGTCTCATATTCCTCCTTGTACCTCTCTCACTTTCCTGTATTAGACCATAAAGATACATTTTTCACTATTGCCTTACACTGCAATTGCCAATATTTCTTTGCCTTTAAATGGACAAATCCAAACACTCTCCAGTCTACACAGTTTACCTAGACAGTCCTACCTCAAGATTTCAAGGACAATCCACACTTCTTCAGACAAGCCCTTGCAGCTGAACTCACAGCTCTTAATCTTAAACCTAACACTCTTCTCCAATATATAGATAATCTTCTCTGTTCTCCATCCAGTGTTCTGACTATACAATACATGGCTACCTTCAAATTTCTCTCAAGTCACAAACACTACTAAAGCCCAAATAGCTTCACCTGTGCCTGGGTCTCACCCTCACCACCACCACTTGCTCTATAACCTCAAACCACAAAGACTGTCTCCATGATCTTCAGGTGCCAACTATAAAACAGCAAGTTTTATCTTTTCTAGGTTTAACAAATGTCTTTCATCTCTGGATTCCTAACTTTGCTACACTAACCCAACCTCTCTATAAGACATCTAAGCATTCCCTATCAGAGCCTCTCAACCCTGCTACAGCTATGCACTCTTCATTTTCTAAACTAAAAGAGGCCCATTCAAAGGACCCAGCTCCTACTTTCCCTAACCAAACCCAAGCTTTCTACCTCTCAAGATCATAAAGCTGTAGGAGTTTTTAAAAGCACACACTAATACATACATACACACAAACCTTACTTTCCAAGCAGTAGCCTACTTCTCAAAACAATTGATAACATAATACAGAGCTGAACCCCCCACCCTGCCTTGGAGCACTTGCTTCAGCAGCCACACTAACACAAGAGACCAAAAAGTTCATTTTAAAACAATCATGTAGAGTTCACTCACCCCATTGTCCCAATGACTTTATTTTACACAGTTACTTCCTGCCTTAACAACCCCTTCTTGCCTACAAGTTCACTTAATACTCATACAAGACCCTACAATCACCATCTCTGCCAGCAGATCCCCCAACCCAGCCACCTAACTTCCCATTGCTGAAGAGCCCCATGTCCACAATTATGCTGAGGTCCTGCAGATGACTCCTCCTTTCCCTCACACTAACATTATTTCTTTCCCTACAGCTTCTGATTCACAGTTCATAGGTGACAACACAGCCAGTACAAGCTCTTAAAAGAGGAAAAAACATGCTATAATCAATGGTTCTAAGGTAATAGAGACAAGCCAACTGCCACTTAAAAACATCTTCACAAAAAACATAACTAATTGCCCTCACATGGGCCCTCATGTTAACTAAAGATACAATCAGAAACATTTATACTGACTCCACATATACATCTAACATCCTTTACTCTCCTATCACTAGATGAAAAAAAAAGAAATCTAATTAATACTCAGTGGACCCCCATCACTAATAAACCTTTCATTCTCAAACTGCTAGAGACAACACAGTTTCCAAAATAGATAACCATCATTCACCATAAAGGACACAAAACATCATCAGACTCTATGTCTCATGATAACACCTTTTCAGACACACAGGTCAAATTAGCTATACAACAGCCATATCTCTCTTGCCTTCTCTCCCTTATCCCTCTTATCCCAAACATCTTGCCCTCACTTCAGTATTCACCTATACAACCACAATTAACCCACCTAAAATCAAAGCTCCTCCTCTCAGATCAACAAGCCTTAGACATTATCACTAACATGCGTAACTGCTTTCATGTAGACACTCAAGCCTTATATAAACTTCTAACTCACCCTTTTCTAAAAAATATTCAAGCATTCACAACTGTCATCTTTGTGCCAAAACCTCTCTGAGACATTTTCCTGCTTCTTTCTCAGCCCACCAACTGCACAGACACACTCCAAATAAAAACTTACAGATTTTACAACACCACACATGTTTCATCATAAGACCTACACACAATCTGCCTCACCCATTCATAGCCCAGTGCTCTGCTATTCCGTTTACTTCCTTGTCATTTTTTACTCCTGGTTCTCATCTTACACTATCATACTTCTCCTATTCTTCACTACAATTTCAGGTTCAAACTACCTACACTGCCTAAAATAAAACCCTCGATCTTACTCCCTCTTTCACTATTCCTGCTCAGTCTTCTTCTAGGACACACAACTTTACTGACAGCTTTCTCCACAATTTTAAACTCCACTGTTCCTCTCTCCAACACATATCCCAACCTAAAATCCCAAGTTCAACCCAAAATTCTCTACACAACAAATAACCCCAACTCAAATTCAGCCTCTCTCTACTCTTTATACAAGCTCACACAATGCCCCACCTTCACCTCCACCATCTCCAAAACATAAGAAAACCCTTATGATGATTAAACACATGCCATCAATACATGTCACTATTTGTTTCTATACTGTCATTTTTACCCCTCCTCAAAAATGAGACATAACTATAACAACCAACAAAAATCATTACTTTAGATATAATCAACCAAAACACCTCCTTTCACCAATACTCCTTAGATAAAACACAGAAATATGACTTTTATGATGGAGTGGGTCTCTGCTGAGGCCTCATATTTCACTCAATGTCCACAAGAGCTCCACTCCTAAGTATTCTTGCTGAGGTTGTCTCTCCCATCACATGCCTGGACTTACCACACCACAGCTCTCCATTTTTTTCTCTCCTTAAACATTGAAGACTCTCTCCAGTACCATTAATATGACTGACAAGGTTTTTCCATCTGGTCTTCTCTGAGGGGTAAGGCCCCCTATCTCTTCCCCTTGACATGACCTCTCATACTATTCATCATATTTTTATTTATAGCTCACTGTCTTTTTAAACTTTTCTTCCCAAGATTTCTTCAATCCAGCATATGGACTCACTACCAGAGAGCTCCTTGTCCTGGCTGAGACCCCTGGCACAAGCTTCTACATGGGCCTAACCTGTCATCCTGGCAACTGCAACAGCCCCCAACATGATATGCCTCACTAGCAGGAAGCAGTCTAAGATGAACTCTGCCCCTATTCACCCATAAGTCAAAAGAGATGGGAATGATAGTTTCTGCTAGAGCTTAGCTACCTGTAACATGACAGCTTGGTACCAGGCCCAGAAAAACAACTTATCTCTCCAATGGTAAATTCTGTGTTCTCATTCCAGAGATAAACTTGCCACACACTTTTTGCACATGCACCAAGCCCTCTCCAATCCCAAGACTCCATAACAATTCAAGGTTCCACCTCCAGTCCCCAGTAAATCTTTCTGTGTCTTGTTTTACACAGGTAGATGCTCCTTGAAATCAGCTATTAATATGTCATTTTGCCCACCTCCCAGACTTCTCTCTCCCAGCCAAAACTGATAAAAGTAGTCTCACTTATTTGTTCTTGTTGAGAACTGCTGCAACCTTATAAAGCTCTCCCATGCTCTCATTAAAGGCCTCTTCCTACTTTATCTCTTTCTTATCTCTCCTGTGCTGCTTTAGATTCAGTGCCACAAAATAATCATGGGCAAACTTAAAGTTTATATAAAAGACAGATCTGCTAGCAGCAGAACTCACAGAAAAAAGAGGCCACCAAGAGATGGGGTCAAGGGAAACAAAAGAAAAAAGACAGATCTGACTAGACAAGGACCTAAGAACTGTCAGAAGCTAGCCTGAAATAGAAGTGTGTACTGCAAACCAGGCATGGCGGTGCACACCTATAATCCCAGCCTTGGGAGGCTGAGGCATGAGGATCATTGTGAGATGAAGACCAGACTGGGCTACAAAGTGAGCTAAAGGCCAACCTGAAATGCGTAGTGAAACCCTGTCTTACACACACACACACACACACACACACACCCTCCACCACCACCACCACCACCGACAACAACCACAAATTGTATAGTGCTAGGATATTAAAAGGGTGAATGCTCAGAGAAAGGGTAGTAGAGGCCAGAGGACTAGAGGCCTCACCACTAATTTGTATTCATAGAGAAAACAGGAAGCAGACCTGATCAGACTGATGGAAAACAAAAGCTATAAGCATTAGGCCAGACCAGGCTTCATGTTCTTAGGCACCAAAGAGTCACAATAAAAATAGGGAACTAACTGATGGATTTCATGGTGAACAGCAGAGCTGAGTACATGGTAGTGACACAACCCATTGCACCACTGTCTAATAAAAATGTGACTCATGGGAGCCACCAGTCTTCCAGAATACAGGCCATTTTGTCAGCCTAAAAGATATGTCATAAGGGGATGACAAATCCAACATGAGTTCCTATTATCCCATAATGATCAGCTCCCTTGTTAGGGAGAGGATCATCCAAAAGCTCCAAGCTCAAGTTATCTTTGGGCCACAAGAATATGTAGCTGTAAAGCTGGCCTGACCTATCATGTTAACCCTTATAGTCCCACAAAGAAAGCAAAAACAACAATATGTAGACCATATCCAGGTAAGCCATCAAAGTGGGGGGAAACAGAGCTCCTCCTTTGGAAAGCTAACCTGGAGAAAACATTTAATCAAATCAAAAAGGCTTTGACTGAAGCCCTAGGCTCAGAATTGTCAAATGTAACCAAGCTTTCCTTCCATGTGTCCATATGTGGGGGAAAAAAAAAAAGGAGGCTTAACCCAGGTCATGGGATCCTGGCATTTTCTGCTAAGTTTCTTGTCAAAACAGACTCTAGCCCTAGGATGACTTCCACATTTCAGGGCCCTTGATGCCATTTCCTTACTGATGCAGGATGCTAACAAGCTAACAAGGGACAACAACTGACCATTCAGATACCACACTCAGTTATAACCTTAATGGACCAGAAAGGATACCATGGCCTGTCAAATCTAAGGATGATTCAGTAGCAGCAGCTCTTATGTGAAAATTTCTACATAAATCTAGAGACAACACACTTAACCTGGCCACTTTGCTTCCAATCCAACCAGGAGGCTCCCTTCATGACAGCAGAAATTGAAGGCAACAGGCTGGTATGACATAAGTCTAAGTAGCGGCCCAGTCTTTGCCCTATGGAACCATTACTCAGAGACCTAAATAAATAGCCAACAGGCCTTGTCACTAGCCTAGGACCAGAAGGTTATCATGTATATTGATTTCAAGTCTGCCTTTGCTATGCTACATGTTCATGGGGTTATATACAGGGACAGAGGGACCCTCACTGCTGAAGAAAAAAAGATACCAAAGAGACAATTTTGTAGCTCCTCAATGCTGTGTGAATGCCAATGAAAATAGCTGTTGTACAATGCAGGGAACATCAACAGGCTGGTATGATATAAGTCTAAGAAAACCAAGAAGCACATAGAGAAGCAAAATGGGTTGTTATGGTGGCCTCTAAACACAAAAATTGAGTTCCCACACTACCCCTCATCCCACAAACCCCACTCCTAGAGACCTTAAATTATATTGCAATTAAAAACAGATAGTTCACCCAGGAGCTGAGACTTTGATCGAGTGAGGATGTGGAGATTCTCTGACAGGAGATTGTCTACACCCCAAATGATAGCCCCTAGGTGTCTGGGGGGTATCTCACATGGGGAAAATGACTCATTGCTGAGTCATCACATTTGTGTGACATGGCTCACTCCAGTCACTGGAGCTGTTTACATTCATTGTCTAACCTGTGCACAGAAAAATGTAAAACAAGGGATAGAAAGGCTCTGGGTATCCAGGATGGTGCCACCCTGTGTGAAAACTTCCTTGTGAACCTCACTGAGCTGCCATAAGTGGGAGGGTATTAATATATGTTGAATGTCACACAGAGAAGCCACTAAAACTGACAAACAGTGTTAAAGGCTATCATCCCAAGGTTTGAACTGCCTCTAAATTTGGGATCAGACACTGGGCCAGCATTCATGGCTGAGCATTCAAGAGCTCACATGGGTATTAAAAATAAAAATTACGTACAGCCTACCAGCTTCACAGCTCTGAAGGGGAAAATGTGTTTAGCAGACGCTAAAACAATGCTGAAAAGTATTGTTAAGAAACACCCTTGGGATAGGATGGAGTCCTGCCCTGAGCTCCATGTCCAGTTTATCCCTAATAACCAACTGCATATTCCCTTATAAAATCTTGTTTGTCCAGCCATCCCCAATAATAAGCCAGATTATGGGTTATCTCCACAAAGTAGAAAAATTAACTCTAAGAGACAAATGCAAGCTTTGGGGATGATCCATGCCTGGGTACAGGAAAACATGCCTATAAGTTGAACACACCCAGTTTACCCTTTTAAATCCAAAGACTCTATTTGAGTCAAAAAATTAAATCCTACCATCCTTCACCCATTTTGCCTAGTCCCCACACTGTAATGTCCTCTATCCCCAGTGCTGTTAAAGTTTCGGTAGTTGTGCCTTGGATCCAGCACAGCTGGCTGAAACCAGCGGCCCATCCAACAGGATCCAGACCAACCAAACTTGCTGATCCTGTGGAAGAGTGACCATCACCAATGATGACAGCTCTGCTCTAGTCATACAGAAAGCTGACTACTACACTCACAGCAGAAGTTCTAGCATTGACAACCCACTCTGGTCACTCCAGAGGCCAACCAGTTGCTGCACGGCAAAAGCTTGAGGATTGTCATGCAGTTACATCAACCACATAAGTCTCCTTTCCTTTTTGTTATAGCTCTCCCTCTTCATTGAACCAAATGAAGAGATAAGACTCACATAATGATTTTTGAAAAGATGATCATATGTTTGTCATAAAAGTACTGTTGTAGGATTTAAGCTATAGGAGAGACCAATGGTGGAACCAAGTGTTTTACTACCAAAGTAAATGATAATTATAGTGATGCTGTCTATTAAAACTCACCGATACAAACCATCCATGGGGGAAGTAAAATGGTAACTTTTCCCCCTGTATGTCAAATTTTATAAATTCCTTTTCCCATAGTGTCCTATTGTGCCAGAGCAGGACCACCAAGATACAAAACTGTCGCATCTTGACAAACTGCCTTTGTTCTTCTGCCTGTCTACAAGTTCCATGGAAAAGATCTCAATTCTCTTGACCAAATGTGGAAAACTTTGGCCATGTGCTCTGTCCTTTCCTCAGGCACTTTGAGCAGGATAGCCAGTGTGCACCTAAAATAAGGTCCTCTTTTTTCCACCATTGGTCTCTCCTATAGCTTAAATCCTGCAACAGTACTTTTATGACAAACATATGATCATCTTTTCAAAATCATTGTGTGAGTCTTTTCTCTTCATTTGGTTCCTAACCTCAAATTTCAGTGGCCACAACCTGTATGTGACTCTTTGGTGGTACATCAGGACACATGGTCCTTCTGACCAGGTGCCCGCACACTGTTGAGATGGCAAAGACAAGACCATATTCACCTGCTTCTTGCTTCTACAAGTAGCTGAATACATCAGGTCATGAAGGGGGGAGTCTCTACACAAGTAGCTGAAAAATTCCCCTCCTTGGGGTTTCCATATGCCTGCATTGGGGATGAGGATGTGGGAGAAGTGCTCACCATCACATTTTCCAGGACTCCACTAGTAGCTGAGATTTAGTCAGGACATTGTACAAATGTCTATTCCTCCCTTAGATCCTCAGAACATGGGAGACTGTGGTCACCTCCTGGTTTTACAAGGCTTCGCACACACCTGAAATGCTCATGGCCTTGTTGCTATGCTGTAGTGTGAGGTCATAGAATATACATAATGATAGAATTTTCAGTAATAAAAGGCATAAATTGCTTTTTCATATTATGTTTTTAGGAAGTTATTCCAACAGCATACCAGCTGTTTACTTTGAGCCTGGAAGCTCCTTTCTGAAGTATACAAAAAGCATTTTCTCATGCCCCATCTCTGATACTTGGGTTTGAACACATGCTTGCTCTGCTATTGAGCTAGAAACTGAGGCATGTTTTCCTTGTATTTATTTTTTGAGATATAATCTTGCTGTGTTGAGCAGGCTGGGATCACACTTACAATCATCCTGCCTCAGTCATCTGAGTAACAGGGATTTTAAGGTATGATACCAGGTCTGGCATGGAGCTAGGTTTTTGGATAGTTTTGCTATGGTGAATCCTAGAAACAAGTAGAATAGGTGTTACAAATAGGTTATTCCTGAATCAAGGCTCCTCTTTTCTGCTTTCTGATAACACTGCCTAGAGTACATGAGTTATTAGAAGGTTAAAATGTTCCCACAGCAGGAAGGTGGATAGATTATAAATTGTAGAAACTGCACTGTATGACCAGGTGCTGGGGCAACCATGGTGCTGACTGTGGAGTCACTCATGTAGTGCTGGCCTGTCACTAAGCTGACAGCTTAAAAGCCCTGCGTTGCCTCGGCTTTGCCTGGGAAAAACAGCCTGCCAGGAAGGTTTTGATCTTTGTTCTACAGAACTCATGTCTGCCTTCCACATTGCAGTATCACATCCTTGGGTCGGAGTGAGGTCAGTGAGCCCTGGAAGTCTTGTCTGAAGCAGTGGTGCCCAAGATTTTTCACCCCTAATGTTCTGCAGCATATTGAAAGTGAGGATGAGCTTCAATTCTGGCCACA
>PVLA01016684.1:0-19873 GCA_004027455.1 Hydrochoerus hydrochaeris
ATGTGTCCTAGTTGCCCGTCTCTGGCTGCCTGTCCAGTGTCTCAGGGCAGTTGTCTCACAGGAATTTTGTAAATCCTCCTCCATGAGCTCTTTCATTTAAAGCTTTTGTATAAACTCTCTCATACTACTCACGGAAGGTAAAATTTCACAATTAGTTTTCACAAAGTTATCTAGAGGGTTTCTAGTAACTCCTCTGGAGTTTCTATTTTCGATTTCATATTGAGTATTACATGAAAATATATATATATGTGAATTACACAAATTACAATTATCAGTACAAAACATTACAAGATCCTCGCGCCCAATTCCCACATGCAGTGTCCTTTTCCTGGAGAAGCAATTCCTTGAAGCGCTCTCCTCCACCCATGGACCTTGTCACAAGGTGTGGATGGACTAGGACGTGGCATTGACCTAATTGGACAAAACTATTCATTAAATTTCTCCCCCAATTCACTCTCTTCCCCATTATTAGTCTTAACAACGTGACTACTTAATAATTATTGCCAGTCAACATCACTTAAATAATGAAAAACAGAAACATGAAAAAAAATGTATGTCACCCTTCTAGTTCTCCTCCAAACCTTCCTAGTTATAACATTTTCAGCTACAGAAATAATAATATTCTATATTTTATTTGAAGCAACCTTAATTCCCACTTTAATCATCATTACTTGATGGGGTAACCAAACAGAATGAATAAAAGCAGGCCTATACTTCTTATTCTATACACTAGTAGGTTCCCCCAAACTACTAGTTACCCTAGTATATCTACAAAACCTTTTAGGCTCACTAAATTTCCTCTTATTTAATTACAACAATATACTATCACTCACAACCTGGTCCAGCAACATAATATGACCAGCATGCATGATAGCCTTTATAGTAAAAATACCAGTTTACAGTCTTCACCTATGACTTCCAAAAGCTCACGTAGAAGCCCCAACTGCAGGTTCAATAGTAGTAGCAGCAATTATACTAAAACTGGGAAGGTACAGAATAATATGAATTCTACAGCTCCTAGACCCTTTAACAAATGACATAGCATATCCCTTTATGATATTATCTTTATGAGATAGAATTATAACTAGCTCCATCTGCTTATGCCAAACAGACTTAAAATCTCTAATTGCTTACTCTTCTGTTAGTCACATAGCACTAGTCATTGTAGCCATTATAATATAAACCCCTTTAAGTTTCATAGGAGCAACAGCCCTAATAATCGCTCATGGCCTTACCTCCTCTTTATTATTCTGCCTAGCAAACTGTAATTATGGGCGCATTCATAGCTGAACCATAATTCTAGCTTGAGGTCTCCAAACCATCCTTCCATTAATAATAGTCTGATGATTACTATCGAGCTTAACCAACTTAGCCCTTCCCCCAACTATTAACGTGATTGAAAAACTATATAGTATCCTCTCAACCTTCTCCTGATGTAACCTGACGATTATTCTTACCAACCTAAACATACTAATTACAGCCCTATACACACTATATTAATTACCACACAATGAGGGAAATTACATGGTGAGACTTTGGAAAGAAGAAGGAAGGAAGGAAGGAAGGAAGGAAGGAAGGAAGGAAGGAAGGAAGGAAGGAAAGAAAGAAAGAAAGAAAGAAAGAAAGAAAGAAAGAAAGAAAGAAAGAAAGAAAGAAAGAAAGAAAATAAAGGCTAGGGGTGTGTGATGGCACACCCAGGACTCTGGAGGCTGGGGCAGGATGACTGCTTGATTTCAAGGTCAGCCAGGGCTACAAACTGAATGCAAATTCAGCCTGAACTACAAAGCAAGATCTTGCCACATAAAAAAAATGAAAGAAAGAAAGAAAGAAAGAAAGAAAGAAAGAAAGAAAGAAAGCTAGCTACAAATATTGTATTGTATGATTCATTTTCCAATTTTGATTTTATAGCAGTGCATGCTTGCAGTAATAGTCATGCTCCTTGTGAGGAGTTCATACATGCACATAACACACCTCAATTCTTTTTCCATCCCTTTTCCTTCTCCTCCCTCCCCATCACTCCGTCTCTTGGTTCTCTTCCCTCTTATGAAAGAGCTATCTCCCTATTTCCTTCTCTCTTTTATTTTGCTCTTTGTATATATTTTGAGTCTATCATATAAGAGAAACCTGAATGATTTCACTTACATGAGACATTCAAAGGAAACCCACGGCAACAGAGAGTAGGTTAATGGTTGCCGAGAACTAGTGGAAAAGGGGTGAGAAGACGGCGAATGACTCTAATGTGCAGGTGATTTCTCTGAGGATTGATAAAATGGTTCTAAAATTAGACCACTGTCATGGTTGCACCACTCAGTGAACATACTGAGACAGTCCAATCACATACCTAAGTAGTGACCTTCCTTGTATATAAATTATACCTCCACAAAACTACTAACCAAAACAACAGGATGATAGAAAAGTGCACAGGGTCCTACAGGAAGAAGAGATGAGGGACATGGTGGCTAATTGGGAAGAAGAACTTCATGTGCAAATAACAGAAAATCCAATTTAAACTGGCTCAGACAATAAGGGAATTGAATATTTTACATATCAAGCATTCTGAAAGAAGTTCATTTCCAGGGTGGTTAAGTCGCCAACTCCACATCACCCTTCTTCTAGATACAAGAACTCCTTCTATCACTCCAAGCCCTTTTTCTCAGTTTCTTGGCTTTGCTCTCAGCCTCTCCCTTCATGATCACAAGGTATCCCCCACATCTTCACATGTCACTCGCTTCTAGCAACATCCACAGATTGGAGAAAGAATTTCCTCTATACTTCCCTTTTTAAGAGTGCGATACACATTTCCAAAGGTTGTGAACAGATTCCTCTCACTGTTGGTAATCAGAAGCATCCTGTGTGGTTATTTCCAACAGTCACTGGCAAGGGGAGCAGAATTGTTGCTGTTAGCTTGAACCAGTCAGGAGCACTGCTCAGTGGAAAGAAGGAGGATAGGAGAGGCGACCAACAATGGCCCCAGAGGAAAAGAATGAGGATGTCCTGGCTGGGGCAATTCCAGAGCCAAATTTCACTGCTGGTAGAGGTGTGCCAGATTCCAGGGAGCCAGGAAGAGTGGCTGGGAGAGCAGGCAGAGGAGAGAGGGAGGAGGCCGAACAGCAGAAGCACAGGACTTAGAAGAGAGTGGAAATCAACAAGCTATTTGCTAAGGATGAAAGCTGAGCTAACCAGGCTTGTCTGTCTGCCCATCAAACCTTGTGAAACTAGAAGCCACAGGTCAAACAGTCTTTGGATTTCTCTGTCAGAGAGAAAGAAATATTCAGAAGTGACTGGTGTTTCCTTAAGAAATAAAAATGAGAAGTTAAAAAAAAAACAGCTCTTTTTCCACAGCAATTTTCTTTATTCATCTACTAAGCAAATTTCCATATTCCCTTGCTTTTCTCCTTTAGACAGCAAAGCCCTACAGTGCAGTGGTCAGGTCTTTTGCCAACCTGAGCACAACACACTGTCGACTTCCGGGAGTGGTTCAGGATAAACTGGAAGCGTAGGACATCTCACGGAAAGAGAGAAGTTGAAAAGGGGAAGATGAGGCTGTCTGCAGGAACCGTGAGGCTGTCATGGAATCTGCAGCTTCTTTTTCTACTCAAAGTGATTTACAAATAACCAAACAGTCCTGAGAGTAGGCTGGAACCATACCGGATGGCTACAGAATGGAGAGAGGAGACCAAGCTGTGCAGTCACTTTCTTCCCAGCAGGTAGGGGTGGGCCTGGCTTTCCACTAGGGCAGGTGGGCGAGGAGCTAAGGTGTTCAAGTAATAATCAGCAATTTTCATGGAGTGCAAAAAGGATTCCTAGGAATCAGGGTGCCATGTCTTCTGTAATTTGGGCATAGTCAGATCCGTCATGGCACTAGGTGGGTATACTTTTATCAGTCAGTAGGAATCCAATAATTTGAACTGTGATTGTGACCCCAAATTCTCTCCCTCTCACAGGTTCACAGCTACCAGCTGTATTCCACAATCTCCCTAAAGGGAAGTTGCTTGAGTCCTGAATCCGAATTCTAGAGGGGAGCTGCCAGTCAGGGACAGAAGATGCACCTACTGCATTCCCACACCTGGGTCCAGGTAGGTGTCACCAACCAACTGCAGCACTGTTTAATGTTGAGTCTTGATGTCCCTTTATCATCTTCTAGGTTCAATGCTTCTCAAAACCAGAATGGATTTGCCAGACTTGGCATGAACAAGAAAGTCAATTTCCTGCCCAATATCAGTCAAAGTTAGGCAATTCCACCTGTAAGAACAGAAGAAATAAAGAGGCAGATGATTAACCATGATAACACACAAGTCTCTTGGATAAAAGGAAATTTTTGATAATACACAAACAAAAGGTGTTTGAGCTATAGCAAGACTGCTCTTTCTGGTTGGGATAATGAAAAATCACTCTCCTAACCAGAGTAAGGATGGTGAATCTTGGGATTCTGAGCCTAAATGCCATTTCTACCAATGGTAGTAATATCCTGAAACTAATTAATACTGTAGCCTCAGTAACTCCAAGGTAATATTACAATTGCACCAAGGGATAGAAAAGATAGACCTAAAATATTATTTCCAAGATCCTCACAAGAGAAATAAAAATGCATAATCATTAAAATGTTCTAACTTAATAAGGAAAGAGGGCAAACAAAAACCTGTTTACAGCTCATATCAGCCAAAGAGAATGAGCTACTCGGCACTTTAAACCCTCCTCTCAGTGGAGGATTAGGCAGCATAAAGCCTATAACAGCTTGTCTCCACCAGGACATAAAATGATCATGTCCTTATCTACCATTTATTTCACACAGAAGGCTCGTACCAATAAAACTATGGGTTTTATAGAGCTGTGAAGAAAGAGAAAACCCATAAAATATACTGTACACTTTTATGACTTAAAAATATGTCTCAGAAAGGTGAAGCCAATATTTACAAACTTGCCTCTCTTGTTATCTTTTTTTCCAAGAATGATTATTTTTAAATATGGTAATTCCCCAGGTGTCTGGAGGTCAGATTCCAACAGCCCTGGGGTACTAGCAGGATCACGGTGATGGGAATCTCATTAGAAGAAAGTGTTCTGTATGCTGCTGTCTAATGCCTGCTGAGCAGAGGCAGCCCTGAGCTGACTGCAGATTAAAGTGCCACCACACCCCACACGCACAGCCACTGAACCAGGAGAAAAGAGAATGAAACCAGAGATGCTAATGAGGGGCTCAGGGATGCCCCCCACCAAAACAAACAAACAAACAAACAAACAGCCTCTCCTCTAGAACTTGTAATTACTGGTGGGGAGGGTACTTCTGTTGCTGAATCTTTAATTTTTTGGTCTCTGAATTCTATTCAGTTCAAGGGCAATTTACTTAACAAACTATAAGGCAGACATGGGAGATCTAATGAGAGAAATGAGGCCCCACAAGGCCCTTACTGAGTGGACAAGAAGCAGACAAGACAACAGAGGGTTCAGTGTAGCCATTCAGAATCTGGTACAACCTGTGGTGGAGGCTCGGGAAGAGGCTAACACTGCAGAGATACTAGGGCTGTGAGCTGTGTGGGAGCGATCTCAGAAACGCTGGTGCTTTCACATAATGGAAACTGCAATGGGATTGTATTAATACTGACACTTTACACTGGCTAATGAGGTCTGGGGATGTAGCTCAGTGGTAGAGCATTTGCCTAGTTATGTAAGGCCCTATTTAAATAAATTAATTAATATAATATAGTATAACATAATAATATAATATAGTATAATATAATATAATATAGCTAATGTTAATGAAATTGTAAAGCATATAAACTACTTAGCTTATTTATTTATTTGTTTGTTTATGGTACTGGTGACTGAACCTAGGGCCTTTCTACTAAGCTACATTCCAATCATTTTCTTTATTTTGAATAGAACAAAACCAAACAAAATAAAACAGAATAGAGTCAATTAAAACAAAATAGTGAACATGATATAGGACTTCAAAGCATGATAATAGGAAATCGACAATGGATACTATAATGCCTCTTGTTATCTTCAAAGCAGCTGCCTATAGTATCAGACATAATAAAATCAAACAAAATGAAATAGAATAAAATCAATCAGAGCAAAACAATAAAAGCAATATAGGGCTTTGAAACAAGATAATAGGAAATCAGCGATGACTGTCATAATACATTTTGTTCTCTTTGAAATTGCCACCCATACCATCAGATATAATAAAATCAAACTAAACAAAACAGGATAAAACCAAACAAAACAGAACAATGAAAGCAATACACAGCTTCAAAACAAGATAATAGGAAATTAACAATGGCTACTGTCTTTCCTTATTAGACATTTCCTCCCCTTTTACTTTCACAATATCTATTGTGCATTTTGTATCCCATTAACTACTTAATTATATACTAGGGAGACAACACAATGCTCACCCATGTGATTCTGAACCATTTCACCCATAATCACGATAGCAAGTTGGATCCATTTACCTACAAGAGCATCGAGGTTATCTTTCTTTATAGCTGAGTAGCTTTTCCATTTTCCATATGTAAAAAAGGCCATATCTTTCTTATCCATTCTGCAGTTGTTGGGCAAGCTACCCCTGCTTTTTTCTGGTTCCCTGTCACATGCAGCATTGTTTTCTCTCCTTTGACTTTCAGTTTATGAATTTCCTTTCATGATAAATGTGTTTTTTGTATAAATCATATTGATAGATCCTGTCTCCCAGTCCACTATGCCCATATTTCTTTTTTTGTTTGTTTGTTTGTTTTTGGTAAATTGAGGTCATCTACATTAACAGTTATGGTCAGCATGCAATGGCTCATTCCTGCCTTGCTATTTTCCTGCTAGTGGCTCCCTGTTTTTCTCCTTCATTCAATTGCTTTCCTCACTTAGCAATCCCCCTCTGCCACTGTTGCTGGCATGGTGGTCATTTTTATCTCTCTCTCTCTAGAATGTCCTTCAGTATACTTTGTAGGGTTGGGTTGATGGTCATGAATTCCTTCAGTTGTTCTTTGTCATGAAAGTATCTTGTTTCTCTATTAATTTTGAAAGATAGTTTTGCAGGGTACATCAATCTGGGTTGGAAGTTGTTTTCTTTCAGGACTTGAAATACTTCACTCCAAACTCTTCTTGACTTGATGGTTTGTGTTGAAATGTCTGTTGTGATTTGATGGGTTTTCCTTTAGATGATTTGTTTCTTTTCTCTAAAAGCTTTTAATAGTGTGTTGTTGTGGTGAATTTCTGGGATCTTGATTATTATATGTTTGGGTATAGACTTATTTTTGTTATCGCTAGCTTGAGTCCTGTATGCCTCACTTATCTGTATGTCAGGTCCCTTCCCCATGCTTGGGAAGTTTTCTGGTATTACTTCTGTACATAGATGTTTTATGACATTTGTGTTGACTCTTGCTTTTTCACTGACACCTATCATTCTTAAATTATTTTTCTTTGTGTCATCTTGCAGCCATTGAATTGTTATTTCTGATTCTTTGTTATTTCTAAGAGATCTTTCCTTTCATAATCAAGAGCAGCAAATCCGTGTTCAAGGTCTGAAAGTTTATCTTCAGTTTCTTTCCAGCAAATTTTCCAGCTTTCAGTGGAGTTCTTAATTTCTTGAATATCTCTTTCAATGTTTCATGCATTCTAAATCTTCCTTATATGGTTATTTCAAGGTTTTCCTCATTTTCCTTTCTCCTCTATTTTTTATCTATGTCTTCTTTAAATATGCTCAGCAATTCTTCTATTATGTTTTTCATTTCTTCTTTTTCCTGAGATAGTATTTCTGATCTAATTTCTTTTATAGCCTCATGAAGTTGTTTCTTTACTTCAGCTTTCATCACTTCAGAAACTTTGGGTATGCAACTTCTATGTTTGCATCTCCTGGACTTGATCTGGATGGGTTGAAGGTCAGAGATTGCATTTTGCTTCTTCATCTTGATATTTTCCTGTGTTCTTCTGGAGAAGCAAGTTGTGGGTCCCACCCACTTCACACATTGGCTATGATTTCTCTGAGTCTGGTTCTCCCAGCCAGTTCTGTTATGGGTACCCAATGGTGGCCAGTGTGTGTGTGCTAGTGCAGAGCTGGCTGCTGATTTTCCCAACCTGATCTGGCTACTTTCAGAAAGCTCCCTGATGGCAGTTAGTGAGTGCATGAGGGCAGGGCTGACTGCTGCTTCTCCTGACCCACGCTGGTTATCAGCCAGAACTGTCACTGATGGTGTCTGATGCACACAGAAGCAGGGCTGGCTGCTGCTTCTCCCAACCTGCACTGATTATGGTGGGAAGCTTTCTGAAAAGTTGCTCTATATTGCAAATTCTTAAGCTAGTTTTTTGGGGTTTCTATCCCTACTCAGTAGGTTACAAGGCAGAGGGGTGTGACTAAAGGGCGGCCATACATGGCAGCTGCCAGTAACAAGAATGAAAAGCCAAAAGGCTTCCAATCATTTTTTAATTTTTTGTTTCAAGACAGGATCTCCCTAAATCACTAAGTTGCAACTCAAACTTGTGATCTTTCTGTTTTGGTCTATCAGAGTGCTGGGATTACAGGCATTCACTGCCATGTCCAGCTAAACTTAGTTTTAAAAATATATAACACAGAGTCTGGGAGTATGACTAAGTGTTTGTCCCTCATGTGCAACACTCTAGGATCAATCACCAGTGCTGCAACAGATAGATAGATAGATAGATGTATATATATATATATATATATCATATATATCATATAACCTATGGTTTTTCATAAAACTATTTACAAATGCATAAGCTATGAAAAGCCACACACTGTTTTCACTATGGACAAGCCTCTGTTTCCTTCTTCTTGTTTTGGGTGAATTTTTAGACAGGATCTCACTGTGTAGCCCAGGCTGGCCTGGAATGCACAAGGATCACCTTCCCCAGCCTCCCAAGTGCTAGTGTTACAGACAGACATGTGCCACCATACTTGGCTTCCTTCTCCTTCAACACCTTCACAAGATTCCTACCCTGCAGGGGACAGAGATCAAAAAATGTGATTACAATGCCATTCCCATGTCAAAAATAAGTGTTTTGTAGTAAGAAAAAAGCCAAAAGTCTCTACTCACACTTATCCACTTTAGACTTTCTATCTGCAGCAGTTTGAGCAGGAAAAAGAGGAAGATTTATCTCTTAATGAAGGTTAAAATTTAATTAAGACATGGAACTGGAGAATAGCTTTGTTCATATGCAAATGATAAGAAAAATTATCACATATATTTGTATAGATATTTCATATATTTACAGTAAATCAAAATGAAGCAAGTATAAAGGAACATCATCATTAACTTCAAAATAAGCAAAAATTGTACAAAAAGACAAATAAGGAAAATAAGGAATGAAGTTAGGCTGAGAAAGCATATTTTCAAAGTGCTAAATCTTCACTGCTCATAATACAAAGTAAATATACAGCCACAGAAATAATAAATATTTGGGTCTGGTGGCACATGCCTGTAATCTAAGAGCTCTGGGAGACTGAGGCAGGAAGATTAAAAGTTTGAGCCCAGCCTGTCCAACTTGGCATTTCAGTAAGACTTTATCTCAAGAAAACAAAAAAACAAATGAAAAACATACAAGGGCTGGAGGCATAACCCAGTGTGAAGGCTTTGGGTTCAACCCCCAGTGACACATAAATTGAGTAAGAAGAGAAGTTGGAGTTATAATGAAGCATCAGCCCACTTGCCAGGCACATAGGAGGCTCTGAATTTGACCCCCAATACCCTAAAAAATGAATTCACAAAAATATGAGTCTATTAAGCAATGTGCTGAGTGCTTGTAAAATTTTTACAAATAGAATGTAATAGTGGTAAAGTGTGTGTTTAGCATGGGTTCAATCCTTAGTGCCTAAATAAGTAACAGTCTGTTTAAAACAATACTTCTCAAGACAGGTAGTGGCACATGCCTATAATCCCAGAACTCAAGCCCAGCCTGGGCAACATAGCAACAAATATCCTGTCTGAAACTTTTTTAAAAACCTGGGAATTCAGTTAAATTTTGTGTTCAGTCCCCAGTATACACACACACACACACACACACAAGTTACAAAATATTCTCAATATCTGTTTCATAACAATGTAAATCTACTTAATTCTATTTGAACTGTGCACTTAAAAGTGGCTAATTATAGTAAATTATGTATGCAGCTATTACCACACTAAAAAAAGTACAAATAGAAAATACTCACAGACACAAAATATACTATTACAACATATGGCTGTGAAAATCTAACTCTAAAAAGGTACATTATGACATATTACAAGAAGAAATTATGGAACTGAGACAAGAGAGGAGACAACAGTCTCCAAATGGTACTTTTTAAATTGTCTTTTTCTTCTGTCTTTGTGGTTTTTTTAGAGGAGGAAAGGTTTAGTGTGGCTCACAGTTTGTAGAGGTTTCAGACCATGGTTGGCTGGCTCCAAGACAGGCTGCCATGACAGAGAGGCCTGGCAGAGAAAAGATAGCAGGCAATAAAACAGGTAATTCTCTACAAGCCAAGCTCATAGAAACTGATGAATGTTGTAAGCCATGAGCCACAAAGAAGAAGTTGAGAGAGTATGTATGGGAAATAAAAAGAATCGCTCTTTGATTTCCAGTAAGGGTCCTGAGTGGGTGACCCTTTTTCTTCCATCTTTGAAGGGCTTGATCAAAATGCCTTAAGAGACATTTGATTTGGCTACAGCACGCTTGGGTCCTAGGTCCATACCAAATGAGACTTTTCCTGTGTGGTCATCCCTAATTCAGTCTTCATGGAACAACTTCTGTGCCCATCACTAAACAGTCTGCAGTTCGCTGGAAGGATACTGTGTTTCTTTTTCCTATATAGTCAACCTCCCCATCCCATTTTAAGATCAGTCCACCCACTGTGCTCTTTATGCTGCGGCATAAATAAAGTTTCAGATGGTTACTATTTTGTCTCTTTGTGATTTTTTATTGCAAGATAGAAATAGGTAAAAATAGAGAAACTTGAGCTGGTAACACTAAGAGCTGGTAGCACCAAAGATTACTGGCATTGAAAGTAGATAGCAACCGAGACCAATAACAATAACCACTTTCAATAACACTGAAAGTGGTTAGCAGTCAAAAAAGGGCAGCAAGTGATGGAAAATTGCCAGGAATCACCATCTTCAGTAACTGAAATGTTTTCTTTTGGTGGAAAGGGTGTTTGCTTGTTTTTGAGACAAGGTCTCACCATGTAGTTCAGGGTGGCCTTGAACTCACTATGTAGTCCAGGGTGTCCTCAAACTCATGGCAATCCTCCTGCCTCAGCCTCCTAGGTGCTGTGATAACAGGTGTGTGCCAGTATGTCTGGGAGTCACTGGAAATGCTTGAGAGCAGCTGGCAGCTCTTGATTTTAACTGCCAGGAGAGCAATTGAGAACTGCTAACACCACGAGCTAATACCTGCTGGTATTCAAAGCTTAAGAGTTGTTAACATTAAAAGAGATACAATTTGCCAATTTGTGATTTATATGCAAATTGAACAAAAGGACTCTACACCAATTGATAATAGACTTATGTAATAATGATCTTTATATAAAGAAGCAGGTGATATGAAATCATACAAAGTACACAGACATAGGGAGGTCAACTTCTAGCTCTGAATCTGTAACCAAGTGATACTGAGAGCATCAGTTGCCTCTTCTGAGTCCATTTTTTTTCTACAGAAGCACTAAAGAATCATACTGCACAAGCACTTGCCCAAGTATGCTTGATCAAACATGAGCTCCACAAAATAGATGCTACTGAAAATAGGACTCTGTAATTAAATCATCTTAAGAAGCACAAAACAATATAATTTTCCTCTTGATGACTCTTACCAACATTAACATTTTGAAGGGTATGTGAAAATTTTATACTTATTTAACCTACTTCATACATATATTGAACAGTGTGCTCCTTCCATCACTTTTTTTTCCCTTATTGAATGCACTCACGGTTATCTAAACTGTTGTTCTGTAGAAAACATAGGCAACTATCCTTCTAAAATAATTTCTAAAATGGATTGCATTAACTAGTATTTCCACTGCTAAGACACAATACCTGACATACACCATTTAGACCTTATTTATTAGGTTTGAAAGAAGAGTTTGAAAGAGGAGTTTAATTTGGCTCAGGGCTTCAGGGCATTCAGTCCATGGTCACCTGGTGCTAAGGCAAAAACATCATGATAGAAAGGCATGGTAAAGTAAAGATACTTAATTCATACTTTTCAGAATACAGAGTAAGGTACAGCATCAGAATGGAAGGAAGTAGGGACCATACATAGACCCCAACATGTCTGCAGTAGCACATACCTATAATCCCATATATACATGAGGATCATGAGTTCAAGGTCAGCCTGAGAAACTTAGTGAGACCCTGTCTCAAAATACATAAACAAAGACCTCAAGTACACAAGACCTCAAATACACAAAGGCTACACCTTCATGACCCACTCAGGCACACCCAGAAATATGTTCCTCCAATCCCCTACACAGATCCAATGCCAATCTAGTTGACACTCTACCCTAACCACCACATCCCTTACCCTGTCAACTTGACACCCAAACACATCTCCTTAAACTATATTTAATCTCCAAATAAAGAATGATAAATTCATAATTTCATTGAGCACACTATAACTAGCTTTTGTACAACTAGAAACACAACAATATCTTTTTTAAAGTTTCAACAGTTCCAGTACTTTTCAAAAGTCCAAATCAAGTCCCTTCTGAGACTTAAAGTAAGATTTTAACAATGTCTTCTTTATTTTCTTTTCAAGGCAGGGTTTTCCTATGTGCATCAGGCTGCCCTTGAACTCACTATATAGCCAAAGGTAGCCTGGAACTCATGGCTATCCCCAGTCTGTCTCTCAAACGCTAGGATTACTGGTGTGTGCCACCAGCCTTGGCTTAACTGTGACTTCTGTGAAAATCAAAGACAAGTTATATAATCCAAGATACAGTGGCACAGAGTAAACATTCCCATTCCATCAAGGGGGAATGGAGATGGAAAAGAATTTGTCCAAACCCAGCAGGGTAAATATTAAGTCCTGTAGCCTTATGTCTTATATCCAGAGCACACGGTGGTCAGGTGTGCCTTCCTGAGGGTTTGGGTAGTCCCACTCCTATGACCTTGCTGGTTACAGTCTACACAGCCTCTGTCTTGGACTGACTTTGTTCACAGCCTTTAGAGTTCCTCAGCAGATGTTCCATGGTCCTTGAATTTCTGGCTTCCTGGGGTCACCACTGCACCTTTCACTTCAATCCCATAGTCCCACACATTACCCTCTTGGGAGTTCTCTACTGACTTTCTAGACCTTCTTTTGACATCTGGGTAGAAGTCTCTCTGATCCCTCAACTCTTGATTTCTATATACAGGTCAAACTAGCATCATAGGAATGATGCCAATGTCTGCTGTCAAAAGAGAAGTGCTGAGGACACCATGAATCTCCATTGTAGCAGCCTTGGAGTGGTTGGATGACTGAGTGCAGTGAAAAGGATCTCAGGGTACTAATTCTTTAGGAGACCCTTCTTAAGTACAGGCCTCAGGGACTCTCTTTCCAATGAAAGATTGACAGTTTTGCACTTTTGAGGCAGTGGTGGCTGGAATCTTGTTGATTTCCAAGATGCACTCAAAGTACCTTTTTTGTTTTACTTGTAGAAAGTTCTTGATTTCTTTTCAATGGTGCTAATAGCGTCACCTCCTTTGGCTCCAATATTATACATGATTAATTCTGGGGCAAAATTTAAGTTTTTAAAATTTGCCTAATCTATTTTTTGCCCCCAAGTCTCACAATAAATCTTGCTAAAAACCATAGTCTGAAAGTTTATGAGCTTTGAAATTTTATCTTCCAGGTCAATTAATCCACTGCCCTTAAACTCAGTCTCCCATGGGAAAAACATAGGCAAATTTTCTGTGAGTATAACACAAATGGCCTCTAGTCCAGCTGCCAATTCAGTCCTTGCTCCCAACCAAAATCTCTTGAGCTTGGCCTTAATTGTCTTTAATCCTATTAGCACTCAGGTCTTTTGAGATCTGACCAGTATCACCTATTAGGCTCTGCTTACAGCATTTTACAAATACTCTAACCAAACTTTTCCAAACTCCTCACACAAACCAGTTCCAAAGGTTTCTGAACCACATGGTCAGATACAGTCATAGCAATGATCCCACTCTCAGTAACAATTTTCCATATTAGTCAGCTTTCATGTCACTGATACATGATACCCAACACTAACAATTTAAAGAGTTTTGATTTTGTTCACAGTTTCAGAGCATTAGTTCATGGTCAGCTGACTCCAACATAGAAACATCATACTAGAAGGGTGTGGTGGAACAAAGCTCCTTTGTTCATAGTGTCTGGGAAATAGAGAAAGGGAACAATGCCAAAGAAGAACAGTCCAGGTGCCATATACAGTCACCAAGGTCATACTTCTCTGACCCACTCAGGTATAACAAGGGTATAACACCAGTTCCTTGGGTATATTCCAAAGTCAATAATATTGGTGCTCCATCCTACCTGCCACATAGAAACTAGAAGAGTCTTTCATGATATATAACTCCACAGCAATTACCATATTGTGTCCTTGACTCAAACAGCAATAGGTTTGGGAAATGCATATACTTAAATCATTGATTTCCATTATTTCTTTCTTTGGCATTTTAAATAACTTCATAGGAAGCCGGTTAATGTGAAGTTATACATGTGATTTCAGAAATAAAATTCCCATAAAATGAATAATAGTCTTAAAGCACAACTTAGATCTAAAGGACTGTTTTATCTGAAACTCTTTTATGCAGCATAAGCTGCAGAGCAGATAAATGTTTTCTTATCTGAAAGTGGATAAACACACAGGAATTGTTGAAGAGTCACTCAGTGTTCTAATAAAGAACAGAAACAACTCATCTTACTCTTCTTAAGCAAATAGAAAATCTCTTTTGATAGAAATAAACCTGAGTTTTAAAAAGGAAAATTATTTCATAACTGTAAACTAATTTCCCTATAAATTTATGAAAACAACTGATGAGAGCTTCTATCTGTCAATGCCACACTTTTCCTTAGCAGAAGAGAGAAACTGATTAAAATGCAGTCAATAAAAAGTGTCTACCATCAATCATAGAGCCCTGAAAAGAGCTCTCACTTTAATTCCCCGCAAACTGTGGAAGCAGGTGCTGTTACTGGCTCAGGAGAGCCCACAAGGAAACATAAATTCAAAACAGGAGCTACTCAAGAATATTTAGGGGCCCCTTGGTAGCACAGGGAGAATGGGTCTTCACAGCGTTATCTAGCAAGATAAGGCACCAGGGGGAAGGATGGACTTATGAGAGCACCAGCTACAGATGAAGCAGGAAACCTTGGCATCATTAACAACAGCTCTATGTAGATCTTTCCCATGTGGGAAGTGTTTATTGGTCAACCTACAGTCATTATTCTGATTCATCTGATTATGATTACATGAAAAATCTAACCTGCCAGAATTAACACTCTCTGGGGGTTTGTTGTCCCAAAATCATCACTGTGCTCAAGAAAAAAGAAAGTGCTTTTTTCCCAGGCTTATTTGAATTGAAATTGCCACCTGCCACGTGCAGGAAATCTTCATTGGCCATGAAACAAAATCACCATTTCAAGGCCATTCTTCAGTACCTGATCTAGTACAAAGTAAAAATTTAAAAAAGAAGTGTCCCCATAGGTAGACTGCAAGTTTTTGCTTAAATTTAAACAAAATATAATTATTTTCACTGGGGTTAACAATTCTTCTTCTGCCTTTTTCACATCTATAGCACACAGCTGACTTGAGGTGTACATTCAGATATCAATGGATACCAGAAAAAACCAATCAGGTAAACTATTATGTAGATTAAAAACAAGTCAAAAAGGAAAGATAATTAAGATTTCAGTGATTACAAGCCGGGTGCAGTCATGCACATCTGTAACACCAGCACTCAGGAGATTGAAAGCAGAAGGACTGCTGCGATTTCAAAGCCAGCCTGGGCTACAAAGTGAGTTGAAGACCAGCCTGAGCTACATAGCAAGATCCTATCTCAAAAACCAAAAAAAGTTACTGATTAGAAACTAAAACCCTGTCAGAAAAAAATATTACCACTATTCTTGCTGAACTACTTTTGTGCTCTGGAAAATATGTCATTTTTCATTTGAAATGTTATTTAATGGCCTAGTGTTTCTAATACTTCTTACATTTGTCTTAATTTCAATTATGTAAATAACTATAGATATAAAATCTCCTCTCCAGATCTCTGAAAATAAGCTCTTTGGAGTCATTAATAATTTTGAAAATATAAAGAAAATGGCGAGCTAAGGACACAAGAAAAAATTATCCTCAATTTTAGCAGCAGCAACTTAGTATCTATTATCTCAGGATCAGCAGCTTAACTGAGTGGTTCCATTTCAGAGTGTCCTGAGGTTGTAATAAGCTGTTGATCAGAGCTACAGGTTGTGAATATTGGCTATAATTGGAGAGTGTGCTTCCAAGCCCATTTATATGACTGCTGGCAAGAGGCTTAATATTTATAGCCAATTATATTTATCTTTTTTCCTACTATTATTTTCTTTTCCTTCATGACTTTTCTGTTGCTATAGTTTATCAAAGTATTAGGTTTAATCAGCTCTTTGAATAAAATAGTTTAATATTTCCTATTCCTTCACCACCAAAAAAAGATAAAGGGGTACAAATATAATTTATCATTTGGAGTCCCTGCTCCAAAATGAAATATTAATTACTTTCTTCATCACTGATAAAGAACCAAAATAGAAAGTATTAACATTAAAAAAAATTGTAAGAATAACATTGGAGGGCTTCAAAATTACCCAGCAACACAACTGTGTAGCACTGGCATAATGACAGACAGACCAGAGCAGTAGAGATCTCAGAAATAAACTTTCACACGTATTGTAGCTATGGGCTCAATGGCTTTGTCTCCCCAAAACATGTTGAAATTGTAACCCCCAAGGAGATGGTATAAGGCGTGGGCCTTTGAGACTTATTAGGTCCTGAGGACAAAGCCCTCAGGAATAAGATTAGTAGCCTCATCAAAAGGAGTCTTGAGGCTGGGGACAGCAGTAGAATCCCTGCCACACACTACAGATTTGACCCCCTGTACCATTTTTATTGGTTAAACCTTCAGAATGCTAAGATCCAAAGTCAGTCACAAAAAGACAGGGTGGTAAAAGCCACAGAAAATTGTTTTAAAAAATAGTTGCTAAGATCTTGGGAAAGCGACAAATGGGCAGTTGTACAATGAGTAAATTTCAGTTTTATAAGACAAAAAGAAGTCTAGAGATTGGTAAATACACTACATAAATACACTTAAAATACACATACAACATAAGTCATGTTGTGCTAGTATACAAATAAAATATACAGTTGAAATGTGAGATAAATTAAATCAATTTATCACATAAAAAAAGAAACTAAAACCCAAAGATCAGAAAATTAGAAACAGCAAGAGAACAAGTTCTAGTATTCTAACTGAAACTACATTTTCCCTTCCCATACCAAAGTGTCACTTGGGGGACCAGCAACCTGCCCACCATCCCTGCTGGGCACCATGGAACTGACCAAAGAAAGGTATCAGACAAGGTCCACTGGCATCAGAATTTACTTCTGCTACTAGCTGAGGTTTGTTTGTTTATATTTTTCTAAGACAGGGACTCACTTTGTAGTTCGGGCTGGCCTTGTGTTTACTTGTAGCTCAAGCTGGCCTTAAACCACAGTGATTCTCCTGCCTCAGTCTCCTGAATGCTGGAATCACATGCACATGCCACCATGTCTGTCTAGCTGAGGTTTATAGGAAAGGAAACTCTGTGATTATAAAGCTCCCTTATCCAAGATCCAGGGGAACAAATATATATTTAGGGTTAAATATAAATTTGATTAATTAGGAAGATTTTAATTTAATTAAAATGTTTAATTGTTGACAATTCTGGAGATCAGACACAGGCCCTTGCATGCTAAGCAGATGCTCTACCTCTGAGGTACTCCCTCATCTCCCTTCCCAAGGTTTAAGTTTTCAGCTGAGCCTTCTTAAAGTGAATTATACTGTTCTTCAAAAAGCATTAAAAAAAACTATGCTTTCTGTATTTTTTAATTATCATATTTTATAATATTCAATTGATCTGGTCCTTTTTTAGATATGCTAGCCCAAAATATGTTACTCTGGCATAAAAATTGTGTTGAGATAAATGTATTTTTAGTCCCTAAGATACTTGATCTGCCTAAGAGCAGAGCCTCCTGGAATAACTTGTCATTAATCCCCTCCCCAGGAGCAACTCCAGTTTCCTCAGAGCCTAAAAGTGAGTTGGCTCCACACCCAACAGCTGTTGGCACAAGACTGTCGGATCTCCCATGAGCCCATTTATCTTCCTGAAAATCATTTACTTTCCCCGAAGAGCTTTTCTTTCCTCCCCTTCATGTAGGAAGATGGTCTGGGCACCACATTCTAACTACCCATCACTGAGCACTCCCTGGGTTTTATACTTTGCAAGCATAAAAATGCTGTTTTTTCTCTTGCTAACCTGTTGTTATTAATCAGTTTAATTCATAGGTGCCCAGTTATTAAACCTGACTGAATAAAGGAAAGGTGTTTTCCTCCCTCCTTTTGTGTGTCCAGGCCTCAAGCTGTTCCTTCTGGGCTTCCTGCTGTTGGCAGCACATGGCCTGTGATGAATGTTTAGTGTCTCAGATGAGAAAAAATCCACAATTACACTATGACCACAGGGTTCAAAGTTGAGGCACAGTTTAACAAGGAGTAGTCTTATTAAGCGAGCTGAAAGTTGAATGGCTGCTCTTTAGGAACACACCTGAAGTCAGGCTTGTGACCATTGTCCTACAGGAAGGAAGACGCAACAGAATCTGTGTGGCTTGGTAAAGTTGCCTCCAATCACCACCCTGCTGTATATAGGACTTTGGAGAAGAACTACTTTGCCTCTGGATCCCAGGACTAGGGTGGGTGGGGTGTTGGATCCAGGTGGATCACAGTGGCTTAGACAATGGCTCACTGGCTGGAAAAGATGCCAAGAGCTGTCTGACTTCCAGTTTGGAAATAGAATCTCTTCTGCCCACTCTAACCTACACTGTGTTGTTACCTGCCAGTAGGCCCACATCAGAGACCAAATTCATGGGGCCTCCTGATCTTAGGCTTTCAGGGGCTAAGACTATAAGCAAAATAAACCTGTTTGCTAACCCCAAAATAGAAGAACTACAAGGGAACAGTGAGCCTGGGCTGACATTCCAGGCTCAACGGAAAGACTGTGGGTGGAGGCTGACTCTGTATAAAAGTGCTGACCTAGACCCTCTAGGTCCACTGCCTCATGGGTTATGGGCCTGAGCATGTGAAAGTCACTTTTCAGCCTCAGCCCAGAGCACCCACAGCAAACCTGGCAGTGATTTATGCTAGGAAATCATCACTGAGGAGATCAGTGAGAGTCCCGTGTACTCGGCAGCAAGGCAAGCGACAGCT
The DNA here is from genome assembly GCA_004027455.1 of Hydrochoerus hydrochaeris. Taxonomy (NCBI): domain Eukaryota; kingdom Metazoa; phylum Chordata; class Mammalia; order Rodentia; family Hydrochaeridae; genus Hydrochoerus; species Hydrochoerus hydrochaeris. The sequence continues at coordinate 19,434 of PVLA01016684.1, forward strand.
TCTGAAGCAGTGATCTATGCTAGGAAATCATCACTGAGGAGATCAGTGAGAGTCCCGTGTATTCTGCAGCAAGGCAAGCGACAGCTTCTGAAGCAGTGATCTATGCTAGGAAATCATCACTGAGGAGATCAGTGAGAGTCCCGTGTACTCGGCAGCAAGGCAAGTGACAGCTTCTGAAGCAGTGATCTATGCTAGGAAATCATCACTGAGGAGATCAGTGAGAGCCCCGTGTACTCGGCAGCAAGGCAAGCGACAGCTTCTGAAGCAGTGATCTATGCTAGGAAATCATCACTGAGGAGATCAGTGAGAGCCCCGTGTACTCGGCATCAAGGCAAGCGACAGCTTCTGAAGCAGTGATCTATGCTAGGAAATCATCACTGAGGAGATCAGTGAGAGCCCCGTGTACTCGGCATCAAGGCAAGCGACAGCTTCTGAAGCAG
>PVLA01016685.1:0-19883 GCA_004027455.1 Hydrochoerus hydrochaeris
GCAATCCCAATCAAAATACCATTGACATACCTCACAGATCTAGAGAAAACACTCCTAAAATTCATTTGGAAACAGAAGAAACCTAGAATAGCAAAGGCAATTCTGGGCAACAAAGGCAAGGCAGGAAGCATCTCAATTCCTGACTTGAAACAGTACTATAAAGCCACAGTGATAAAATCAGCATGGTACTGGCAAAGAAATAGACCTGAAGATCAATGGAACAGATTAGAAGATGCAAGCACAACTACAAAGACACTCAGCCATCTGATATTTTAAACAAAAGGGCTAAACATGTTCACTGGAAGAAGGATAGTCTCTTTAATAAACGGTGCTAGAAAAATTGGCTCTCCACATGCTGAAGACTGCAACTAGATCCATGTATATCACCATGCAGAAAACTAAAGTCTAAATGGATCAGGGACCTAAATATCAAAACTGAAACACTGAATCTCCTGGAAGACAAGGTAGATAGAAGTGTTGGAGACATAGGGGTAGGGAGAGAATTCATGAATAAGATGCAAACTGCATGGGAAACACTTCAAAGAATCAACAACTAGGATCTCATATTATTGAAAAGTTTCTGAACTTCAAAGGAAATCACCAACAGAGTGAAAAGAAAATCCACAGAGTGGGAAAGAATTTTAGCCAGCAACCCCTCAGATAAAGGACTTATATCCAGAACATATAAAGAATTGAAAGGCATCAAGCCCCACAAATTCAAAGACCCTCTCCAAAAATGGGCATCTGAGATGAACACACAGTTCTCAGAGAAAGATATACAAAAGGCAAATAAATACACGAAGAAATGTTCACCATCACTGGTCGTTCGAGAAATGCAAATTTAAACAACATTGAAATTTCACCTCACTCTGGATAGAATAGCTGCCTTCAAGAAATCAACTGATAACAAATGCCTGATGAGGCTGCGGGGAAAAAGGAACATTGCTCCACTGTTGGTGGGAGTGTAGACTAACCACTTTGGAAATTCATATGGAGAATTCTCAGAAGACTAGGATTGGAATTTCCATTCAACCCAGTCATTCCCCTCCTGGGTGTTTTCCCAGAAGAACTGAAAAGTTCATATCACAGTGATATATGTTCATAGCAGCACAATTTGTAATAGCTAAATCTTGGAAACAACCAATATGCCCATCAACCACAGAGTGGATGAAAAAGATGTGGTATTTTTATACAATGGAATATTACTTGGCTATAAAAAGGATGATCTTGAGGCCTTCATAGGTAAATGGAGACAACTTGAGACTATCCTCATTAGTGAAATAAATAAGAATCATATTTATAAATATCATATTGTGTCTCCAGTGTAAAAAGTAATGAGAACTATAAGAGTAAGAAAACCCAAAAAGTGTAATTGCTATTGTAAAAAAGAGAGGAAAAGAAAGGACTCTAAGGGATATAACTGCATGTATGTTTGAGTGTGCAAAATAGATGACCGTATTGCTGAATCTTTGTTAGATCATTGAGCAGAACTGTTTGCAGTGTCACTGTTTGAATGCCTATTATTTATCCTTTAATTTTGTGAATAACTATATCCAAGATGACAATATGTAATTTATCAACTAGTGATTTCTTAGGGCTTTTTTCACCTTGTTTTCCTTTGAAGTTCTGTATTGTCGCTACCCTTTTTTCTGTTTTGTTTCTTTTTTATCTTTAAATAAAATTTTAAAAAAGTATGTTTGATATATATGTTTTTCTGGGTCACAGATTGACAGACTACCTAGTCTGTCAATATATACTTCCTTCCAACTTGCCATTGAAATAACAATTAAATAGCTTAAATTACATCTACTTAGCAGCCTCTCATGTATCTGTGCCCATTTTCTCAAGAAAATATTCAAAAAACAAAGAGAAAGATAAATACTCATAAGTCAAATTAACAGTTTTTGGTTAAATTGAAAACTGCTATGAAAACTTTTATTTGGCCTATGTTGCTACAATTACTAGGGAGGAAGTCTGTTTAACTAAAAATATTCTCTTTACCCAAATCAAGGCAGTCAAGTTTTTATAATAAAATAATTCACTTAAATGGCACAATTCTGATGATATTCCCCCTTCAAATTTTGAAGTATCTTTGAGATTATCTGCTATAAGCATTACATTGTGATCAAACTGCTATTTCTCAGCAACCCCTGCACTTATCACTATCTACCCCTTCCAACAATTCATGGTAGTAAATTTTCCATTATTGTATAAATGCCTGAAAAAATCAACTTATAGCAAGGAAGGTTTATTTTGGTTCATGATTTTGGAAGTTCCATTCTGCAATGTGTTGGTCTCCTTGGCTTTGGACCAGTAGTGAGTCAGTAGGTAATGGTAGGAGCACATGAAGAGCAAAAAGCTACTTGTCTTATAGCTAGATGTAAAAGAGAAGGATGAAGACCAGATTCCCACACTCTCCTCTAGAGAATGTGCCCTCAAAAACTGGAAACTTTCTACCAGGCTGGACCTCCCAATGACATAGGTTAAGTTAGAACAGGATTTTGCTAAATTCTATGAGAAAATCTGAAAATACAAATTTCTAAAAGCTGTAGGAATAATAAAGTTGATCCTTTTGGGAGACTAAGTGAGATTAATGTCTATTAAAATTATCTGCCTACTGCAAAGTGAAAACTTTAAAATTAATCTTTTAATTTGCTGATCCCCATCAAATTCTATTTTCAGCTCAATTTTTACTTGAGCATGCAAGGATTTAGTTTAGTACAACTGTTTTTGTCCAAATAAAAGCTTGACTTGTCATTTATTCCCTTTCATATTTTTACTACAGATACAGCTATCATTTTTTTGAGAATGAAAGTAGCATCTAGCTAAGGTATATGAAGTCATTAAAAATATTTCCTATTTGAAGAACCCAGGAAAGTATTGGTATAGGTCCTTTGAATTTGGAATTGTAGTAAAACCAAGCTCTGTGAATTGCTGGAGAAACTTTAAGGAATGCAGAATGGAGACTGGACAGGACTATAGAACCAAGGCAAGGGACTAGAGTGGGCTATAGTGTTTTTTTTGTGTGTGTGAAAACAGCACAGGATTATAAAACAGACAGATGTGGGTGGAATCTTGACTCATCACTCATTCACGAATGTCTCTGGAAAATTTGCTTCTTTGTTATGTTCAAATTACAGTTCCTTGTTTCTTTAGTTCTCATGAAGTTTAACTAACACCTGAAAGAAGGATGGACTCAGTCCCTTATGAATGTTCCCTTTTCTTCTTTGCTTTCCTTTCTTTGTCCTTCTCTAGCTTCCATGGCCTCACCTTTCTATCTAATTTTTTCAACAATCTTACATTGAAAGTTTACTTTGTTCTTGGCTCCTAGAAGGTTCTGGAAGTACAAACAAGAAAGGGACATATTTTTGGCTCTCAGATCTTGGGTCATGAACACTTAAATAAGTAAACCCAGAAACATCACAGTAAGAAAGATTTTCTACAATTTTGTGGGATCTCCAAGAAAGCAGTGCCTGGAGAAGCTGGAAAAATAATTGAAGAGCTGTTAGCAAAACTGTGCACTATGCAGGTATCTCTGCTTCCTTCTTCTTATTCCTCTCAGAGGCCCGAAGATAACAACTGGGACTCACAGGGAAGGTTTTCAGCAAGACAGCTTACAGTACTATTAACATATCTGATGGTTGTTTTGACTTTCTCAGCTTAAATCCTCAGCTGAGTGGTTTCCACATTATTAACCATATCCCTGTGTCCATCAAAGTGACTTGTCCTAGGAGGATATGCTTGCTTTATCCATGATGAGAGGGTCAACCCAATTTAGACTTACAAAAATAAGAGACTAAATGATTTTCTTATTATGATGATGGTAGGACTGTGGCCATGAGGAGAATCAAGAAGACATTCACTCTTTCCAAGGTGACCTATGAGGAAGTGAAGCAAGCAGGGTAAGTAGAAAACACGGGGCTGGTGGCTTGCTTGTTGGGAAGTCTCAGCAGCATAATGATAGCTTGCTGTTATCCTAGAAAATGGACTAGGAGCCTCAGTCTTTGGGAGTGATCATTTGTGAAACTCAGGTTCTTGGGTCATTGTTTCTCCATTTCTGTGGTTTGCAGGGTTGTGGTTTTGCAGAACTGTAGTCCCTCTGTGAAGGTGTTTCTTCCATTGTTTGACAGCTCTAAGTTATCAAATCTTTCTTATCATGAACGTTAGTAGGCCCTACTGTAAATTTTACTTAATGATTCTTTATGTGGAGTCTAATCTGTCCTCAGCGGCCATATCACCACTGGATGATTTCGATACATCACTTCTGCTCCTTGCCTCCAACTATTTACTTCATTAACTAGGTAATAATTTCTCTCATTTTGCAGAGAATAAAACTGAGATTTGGAGAGGTTTAGCAACTTGCTCAAAGGTCACAGGTCTAGTAAGTAGCCCCAAATCTATACTTTTATGGCTACAACATACTTTTAAAAAATTGTCATACAATAGTACCTGATGTAAGATTTACTATATTAATCATTGTAAGTCTACAATTTTGTGGTATTAAGCACATTCACATTGTTGTGCAATCATCAGCTGTCTATTTTTAAACATTTAAAGATAGCAGGGACATCCAAGTCTTTGGCAGTGAGCACAAGATCATTAATCTTGTCGACTGGTGACTTTCTGACTGGTAACAATAGTTAGTGAGCAGTTATTTGGTTGGCACTGAAACGCACATGTGAATTTTATAGATTTATTTGTATTTATTATCTTCTGTCAGGGACCTCATAATCTCTGAACTTCAGGAAATTAAACAAGAACATTGTTATGCTATTAACAACATTCAGTTTTAATTATAATTGCTAATTGAGTCCAGCCGACAATTTTGGGGCAGTAGGCATGTCATGTAAATATAACAGGTAGGTAAATATGCCAGAGAGTTCATGTGAATTGCCTAATTAGATAATTTAGTGAGTGCTAAAAACCTTGGGAGACTAACCTTGGGGATGACAGACAGTAAATTACAGGTATCAGGATTTCATTGAGTTTTCTCTCCACCAGGTTGGATATTCTTGTTTTTCCTCATAAAATACAGGCTCCAAAGTCCTTTATTGAGTTCACTGCTCTCCAGTCTGTTGGTTTGACATTTCCATATGGAAGGCAACCCAGCATTCCTGCCACAATCTCACATTTGGAGGCCAAGATCAGCCCAACACCCAGCATTAATCCTATTACAGACTTGGTAGATTTATCTAGCACAGACTGGGGCTCTGACTTGGATGCTACCACAGAATTGTGGATAATAGAGGAATTTTATTGTTTCTGTTTGTTTGTTTTATTTTTCTTTTTCTGTCTGTTGTTTTTGATTGTTTAGGTTTTTACTTCTAATACTTGTTTTGTTTGTCTTTTTTCTCTTTTTCTTCAACTGTCTTTTTTGATTCTTTTATTTATATCATGTGCATAAACATCATCATTAGTCTCTCTAGTTTGCTTTGCTATTCTTTTGCTTTCTTCTTAATTCTTTCTTTCCTGCCCTCTTTTCCAGTGTTCTAAAACTTGCATGATCATCTTTTGTCCTTCAACCTTGCATTTACTGTATTTCTCTTCATTTATCACTCTAGTTCCCCCATCCTTCTTAAATTCCCTGAAAAGTAAAATCATTCTACTAAGAAGAAACCCACTGCATACAAATTCCTGTTTTATATTGGATTTTTAAATAAAACTATAGATCTTGCTCCTATGGTTAAAGGCACAAAATTAATAGTTACTATAGTTTATGAGTCATACCTGTTGTAATAAGTTGTTCTCCCTTGTATGACTACACTGTAATTATCTGGGTTCATAATCATCACCATAATCTAGTACCAAAAGATTGGGTGCCAGGCCAATAGATAGCAACTTTTCATTCCCAATAAATTCAGCAGGTAGGCTCTTGGGACAAGAGACAGCTATACATAGAAGAAATATTTGAAGAATAGACATTTCCTAGAGATGCCTTGATCTTAGTGATAAAGCTACCTACCATAAGCAATTTACAACCATCAACACAGAAAAAAAATTAAAATAAAAAATATAAAATGAAAAGATGCAAGTAGCAAAATACAACCCTAGATCTCCAGCCAACCCAGGACAAGTTCATGGAATAATGAGTTGGAGGACATCAGAAGCCACCCACTTGAATTTTGTGAAATGGTAGCAGCAGCAGAAAAAAACCAGATGAATGAGGTAATAAAGAAAATGAGATTAGAAGTAATCTTTCACGTAAAACAATAGTTGACAATCATAATGAAGAACTTGATCAGTGAATCTGGAGTACACACAAATAAGAAAAAAGTAGAGGAGCTTATGAACCTGATGGAAAGCATGAATGCCCAATGTAGAAAAGAAATGGAATCCGTGAAATGGATTCAAATAGGTATCCACTGAAAGTATATGCATCTGAATGAACTGAGGTGAGGACGGAACATCTAGAAGACAAGATTACAGCTAGTGTTCACAAAAAGAAAGATTTCTTTAAAAAAGAAGGCACCATGAAAAATTAATCCTACAGCTCCAAGATGATGTAAATGAAAACAACATAAGATTGATTGGAGTCAATGGAAAAAATCAGGAAATAGCACCAATGACGTAAAAAGCTTATTCACAAAGTTGTGACAGAAAAGTTCCCAAGCAGAAAAAATAATTTGACATATGGGTAAGTGAAGAATACAGGACTCCAATTTGCCATAACCAAAATAAATTTATGTCAAGGAATATAATAATACCAGATTCCAAGAGTTCAAGTACAGGAGCAGAATATTAAAAGCTATTAGAGAAAGGAAACAAATCACTTCTAAAGGAAAGCCTATCAGAATCACAGCAGATTTCTCAACACAATCCTTCAAATAAGGGAGAGCCTGGAGTAAAGTATTTTAAGTCCTGAAAATAAACAATCTCCCAGATTGAAGTACCCTGCAAAACTATCTTTCAAAATCAACAGAGAGATAGGATACTCCCATGAGAAAGAGCACCAAACAGGCTCTTCAAAATGTTCTGGATAGTGTTTTAGAAAGAGATGAAAAAGCCATTCATGGGCCACAGGAAGGAGAGCAAGAAGTCATCTGCTTCCTGTGAGTTGGCACCATGTGTGGGCCATGGGGAGGATATCCAGACACCAGCCACTTCCTGTGAGTTGACACGTTTGTGGGCCATGGGGAAGAGAACAAGAAGCTAGCCATTTCATGTGAGTCAGTGCCATGCATGGGCCATGGGGAGAACAGGAAGCCAGCTACTTCCTGTGAGTTGGCACCATGCATGGCCTACAGGGAGGATGACCAGACACCAGCCCCTTGCTGTGAGTCAGCACCATTCATGGGCCATGGGGAGGAGAACAAGAGGCCAGCTATTTCCTGTGAATCAACACCATGTGTGAGCTGTGGGGAGGACAACCAGGTGCCAGCCCCTTCTGGTGTGCAGGCTGAGAGACAAGAAGAGCCAGGGTTCACCTCACTCCTGTGAGCAACCCTCTGGTCCAGTGAAACACAGGCTTAGATGAAAAATGCAATTAATATTTGTGGTGTTTAGTGTTTCATTGACTTTGCAGGCCTAAAGCCAGTAATCTGATCATGTATTTAGGGGATAACAACACACAGCATAGCATCTATGGGCATCTCCCTCTGAAGGTGGTAGCCATTTTTAATTCCCTATTATCTTGTTTTAAAGTCTTGTATCATTTTATTGCTTTGTCTGGTTTCATTTTATTCTGTTTTGTCATATTTGATTTTATTATAGCTGAGGGCATGAGCAGCTATTTCAAAGACAACAAGATATAGTATGGTAGCTATTTTGAATGTGCTATTATATTGTTTTGAAGTCCTGTGTTATGTTCATTGTTTTGTTTTTATTGGTTCTATTCTGTTCTGTTATGTTGATTCTCATATGTTTGATGGTACCTGCAGCTATTTTGAAGACAACAAGAGGCACTATTGTTGATTTCTCATTATCTTGTTTTGAAATCCTATATACTAACACTGGTTTTTTTGGATTGGCTTTATTCTGTTTTATTTTGCTTAGTTTTATTCTCTTTAAAATAAAAAAATAAAAAGTTAATTTTGACCTACAGCACCAATTTCATAGTCCATATTTTGAAAAATTCTAGAGTAACTATAGAAGAATCAAAGTCAATGAAAAGGTTAATGAAAAACTGATAAAAAATTCTGATGTGTTATTTAAAAATAATAAACACAAGCTTTTTTTTACTCTAGAAAAAAGAGAGATGAAGACCATAATTCTAAGACAACCAATAGAAAGAATCCACTAAGCAAATCAAACAATTAAACTGAAGGCAATGACAGAAGTCAACAATAGGAAAATAGTATGACAAAAATAGGCCAATACACATCAGTTATAACCATCAGTGTTAATGGTCTCAATTCACCAATCAAATAAACAGACAGCACAATGGATTGAGAAACAAGACCCAACAATATGTGACAAAAAAGGAACATATTTAACTCAAAAATAAATTCATAGACTAAAAGTTGAAGGCTACAAAACAACACTTCATGTGACAAGAACTTAGAAAAACTAGGGGTAACTATTCTATTTGCAGATGAAGTGAACTTCAAGCCAAGACTCATCAAGAGTAACAAAGTAGGTCACAGCATACTGGTAAAGGGAACAATCCAAGGAAGAAAATCATAAATATTCATGTACCAAACCGGCATACCCAACTATCTAAAACAAATATCAACAGACCTGAAAATCAAAAAGCACTAATACAATTGTAATAGGTGACCTTAATACCCCACTGTCACAAATAGATAACTATGCAAAAATCAACAAAAAAATCAGAACTGAACCAAATCTGTGAACAAATGGACTTAGTAGATGTCTATAGAGCACTCCACCCCACAACATCAGAATACACATTCTTCTCCATAATGGACCACATACTAGCTCACAGAACATGCTTAAGTAAAGGAAAAAGAACTGAAATTATCCCATTCATATTATCAGACTGCATGGCAATGAAGTTGGAAATCAATGGCGAAAGAAACCACAAAAACTCCATAAACACATGGAAATTAAAAAACACCCTTTTGAGCAACCAGTGGCCACAGATAAAATCAAAAAAGAAATTAAACTTTCTACAATTAAATGATAATGCCAATACAATATAACAAAACTTATGGGACATGATCAAAGCAGTCCTATGATGGAAATTTATAGCAGGTGAATTCTCATATCAGGAAAACAGAGTGAGCTCAAATAAACAACCTAAACTCAAACTTTTAGAGAAAGAACAACAAGTCAAGCCCAAAGCTTACATGAAGGGGGAAATTGTAAAGATCATAGTGGAAATAAATGCAATTAAGGCTAAGAAAACAATACCAAAAAATCAATTAATTTGAAGAGTTAGTCCTTTGATTTATTTTATTTTTTTTGCTATTTTAATGATTTTTTTATTTAAAGAAAAAGAGCAAAACAGAAAAAAGGGTAGAATAATAAAGAATTAAAAAAATAATGCTAAGAAATCACTAGTTGATAAATTACATATTGTCATCTTAGAAATAGTTGTTCAAGTCCCAAAATTAAAGCATAGAAAATGGACAACGAGAGTGCAAACCGTTCTGTTTAATGATCCAACAAAAACTTAGTAATGTGGTTATCTATCTTACACACTTAAATATACATGCATATATCCTTTAGAGCACTTTCTCTTTCTTTTTTACAATAGCTAGTATACATTTTGGAACTTATTACTCCTTCAGTTTTTATTACTTTTTACATCAGAAAGATAATGTAATATTTATAAATATGATTCTTATTTATTTCACTTATGAGGATAGTCTCCAGTTGCTTCCATTTATCTATAAAAGCCTCAATATCATCATTTTTATAGCTGAGTAATATTCCATTGTATAAAAATACCACATCTGTTTTTTATTTTACAGAGAATAAAACAAAAGAGGACAGATCAGAACAGAACAATGTAAGCAACAAGCACTTCACAAGATAATCTGATATCAACAGTAACTATCATAATGTCTCTTTCTTTGAAATAGTTGAGTACAGCTTCACACACAATAATATCAAACATAACAAAATAGAATAAAACCATTCAAGAGAATCAAAGTCTTACAAGGCAATCTGAACCAAACAACAGAAGATAAACAATGGCTACTATAATATCTCATTTTACATAAAAAATTTGTTTATACTATCACATATGTTAAAATTCAATAAGACACAACATGATAGAACCAATGGTAATAGAAAAACAAAAGCATGGTAGGACTTCAAAGCAAGATGATATTAAATCAGCAATGGCTGCTATATTGTCTTGTTTTCTTCAAAGTAACTGTTCTTACCATCACACATAATAAGATCAAACAAAACAGAATAAAACCATCCCAACTAATGAATGAAACATTATTAGGCTTCAAACCAATATAATGGTGAACCATGATTACCATAAAATCTTATGTACTCTTACCATTTCTTATACTAGGGAGACTATATGGTATTTATACTTGTGAGTTTGATTTATTTTGCTTATGAGTATGGTCTCGAGCTGCACCCATTTATTTATAAATATTTCCATGTGATCATTCTTTATAGCTGAGTAGTACTCCATTGTATAAAAGTACCACAATTTTTTTTTAATCCTTTCCTCAGTTAATGGGCACTTAGGTTGTTTCCAAGATCTGGCTATTACAAATTGTGCTGCTATGAACATGGGTGCACATATATCACTGTGATATGATGTTTTCAATTCTTCTGGGAATATGCCTACAAGTGGAGTAGCTGGGTCAAATGAAACTTCCAATTCCAGCTTTTTTGAGGTATCTCCAGACTAACCTCCACAGTGGTTGCACCAGTCTACACTCCCACCAACAATGCAGAAGAGTTCCTTTTTCCCCACAACCTCTCCAGCATTTGTTGTTGGTAGTTTTCTTGATCCTGGCCATTCTTTGTGGAGTGAGATGAAATCTCAGTGTTGTTTTAATTTGCATTTTTCTAATGACCAATGACGATGAACGTTTTTTCATGTATTTATCTGCCATTTGTATTTCTTCATCTAAGAACTGTGTGTTCATCTTGGATGTCCATTTTTGGATTGGGTCTTTGAATTTTGGGAGTCTAATTTTTTAAATTCTTTGTAAGTTCTGGACAGAAGTCCTTTATCTGAGGGACAGTTCACTAAGATTTTTTTCCCAATTTGTGGGTTTTCTTTTCATTCTGCTGGAGATTTCTTTGGACATGCAGAAACTCTTTAATAAGACATGATTTCAGTTATTGCTTCTGGGAAGTATTTCCTGTGCAGTTTGGTTCTTGTTCATGAATTCTCCACCTACCCCTATGTCTTCAAGATTTTTGCCTACTTTGTCTTCCAACAGATTTAGTGTCTCTGTTTTAATATTTAGATCTTTGATCCATTTAGATTTTAGTTTAGTACATGGTGATAGGCATGGTTCTAGTTTTAGTTTTTGGCATATGGATAGCCAGTTTTTCCAGCACCATTTATTAAAGAGACTATTGTTCTTCCAGTGAACATGTTTGACCCCTTTATCAAAGATAAGGTGGTTGAGTGTGTTTGTCACTGTGGTTGTATCTTCTAATCTATCCCATTTATCTTCAGGTCTGTTTTTATTCCAGTACCATGTTGATTTTATTACAGTAGCTTTGTAGTATAACTTCAAGTCAGGGACTGTGATGCCTCCTGCCTTGCCTTTGCTGCTTAGAATTGCCTTTGCCATTCTAGGTCTCTTCTAGTTCCAGATGAATTTTAGGGGTGATTTCTCAAGATCTATGAGGTATGTTAGTGATATTTTCACTGGGATTGCATTGAATCTGTATAAGAATTTTGGGAGAATGGCCATTTTCACAATATTTATTCTTCCTATCCATGAACAAGGGAAGTCTTTCTATTTACTGTAGTCCTCTTTGATTTTTTGTTTATAATTTTCCCTGTATTATAATTTTCCCTGTATAACTCTTTTACTTCTTTTGTTAGATTAATTCTTAAGTATTTCATTTTTTTGGATGCTAGTGTGAAGGGTGTGATTTCTCATTTCTCTTTCAGTGATTTTGTTGTTAGTGTATAGGGATGCCATTGATTTTTGAGTATTAATTTTGTATCCAGCTACATTGATGAATTTATTTATTAAATCTAGGAGTCTTTCAATGGAGTTTTGGGATCTTCTATGTAGAGTATTATGTCATCTGCAAATAATGATAATTTAACTTCCTCTTTTCCTATCTTTACTCCTTTTATTTCTCTCTCTTGTCTAATTGTTCTGGCTAGTATTTCCAGTACTATATTGAATAGGAGTGGTGATAAGGGACAGCTTTGTTTTGTGCCTGATTTCAAGGTAAAGCCTTTAAGTTATTGGCCATTTAATATGATGCTGACTGTTGGTTTGTCATAGATGGCCTTTATCATATTGAGGTAAAGACCATCTGTTCCAATTCTCTGTAAGGTTCTTATCATGAATGAGTGTTGGATCTTATCAAAAGCTTTTTCTGCATCTATAGAAATGATCATGTGATTCTTGCTTTTGGCTCTATTGATATGGTTGATTACATTTATTGATTTACGTATGTTGAACCATCCCTGCATGCCTGGGATGAATCCCATTTGTTCATGGTGTATAATCTTCTTGATGATTTGCTGCATCCTGTTTGCCAATATTTTATTGAAAATTTTTGCATCTATGTTCATTAGGGAGATTGGCCTGTAGTTCTCTTTTTTAGTTGGGTCTTTCTCAGGTTTTGGTACTAGAGTATTATTTGCTTCCAGGAATGACTTAGGGAGAATTGCTGCCCTTTCAATTTTATTGAAGAGTTTGAGGATTGTTGGCATTAAGTCTTCTTTGTATTTCTTGTAGAATTCTGCAGTGAATCCATCTGGGCTGGGGCTCTTCTTTGTTGGTTGGGACTTAATTACATTTTCAGTTTCATTCATAGAAATTGGGTTATTCAGCAGTTTTACATCTTCTTGATCCAGCTTTGGTGGTTCATATGTTTTTAGGAATCTGTCCATTTCTATGAAAGTAGAGGTTTTCAAAATAGTTGTTGATGATCTTCTGTATTTCCACAGAGTTGGTAGTGATTTCTCCCTTTTTCATTCCATATTGCATGAATTTGAGTCTTTTCTTTCCTTTTTAAAATAAGGTTGGCTAGGGGCTTATCCATTTTATTTATTTTTTCAAAGAAGTAACTCTTTGATTCATTGATTTTTTGTATTGTTTTCTTAGTCTCTATGGCATTAATTTCTGCTCTAATCAATAATTTCCCCCCTTCTTTTGGTTTTGGGTTTGGCTTGCTCTTCTGTTTCTAGATGTTTGAGGTGTAGTATCAGGTTGTTTGTGTTCATTCTGTTTTCCTAATGTGCAATAAGTTTTCCTTTGAGGATTGCCTTCATGGCATCCCACAGATTCTGGTAAGTTATATTTGTATTTTCATTTGCTTGTAGATATTGTTTAATTTCTTCTTTAATTTCCTCTGTGACCCACTGATTGCTCAACAGTGCATTATTCAATTTCCATGTGTTTGTGGGGTTTTTGCAGTTTCTTTTATCATTAATTTCTAGTTTAATGGTGCTATGATTTGATAACATGCATGGAATAATTAAAATTCTTTTGCATTTAGTTAAATATGTTCTGTTGGCTAGTATATGGTCTATTTTAGAGAATGTTCCATGTACTGCTGAGAAGAATGTATATTCTGCACTTGATCTTAGCCAAAAGGCCAAGAAGCGTTAGAATGTATATTCTGATGTTGTTGGATAAAACACTCTATATACATCTATCAAGTCTATTTGTTCACAGGTGTGATTCAGTTCTGTTATTTCTTTGCTGATTTTCTGTCTAGTTGATCTATCCCTTTGTGTCAATGGCATGTTAAGGTCTCCTGTTATAATTGTGTTATTGCTTATTTGATTTTTCATTTCTGTTAACACTTGCTTTGTGTAGCTGGGTGCTCTGGAATTTGGTGCATATATATTTAAGATCGTTATCTCTTCCTTTTGAAGTTTTCCCCTTACTAGTATGTAGTGACCTGCTTTATTTCTTTGGATCATTCTTGGTTTGAAGTTCACATTGTCTGCAAACAGAATAGCTACTTCTGCTTTTTTTTGAGTGTCTGCTGCATGGAATATTGTTTTCCATCTTGTGACTTGCAATCTATGAGTTTCCTTTTGGGTTAGATGAGTTTCTTGTAGACAGCATATGGTTGGACATTGTTTTTTGATCCATTCTGCCAGTCTGTTTCTTTTAATTGGTGAATTGAGGCCATTTACATTAATGGTTATAACTGTTATATATTGGTTTATTGTTGACATGTTATCTTTCTGCTGTTGTATCTTTACCTTTCCATTCTGTTTAATTGTCTGTCTTGCTTAGTGGTTTTTTCCTATGTGTATCTAGAATGTCTTTCAGTATTCTTTGTCGGGTTGGTTTGGTGATTATGAAGTTCTTCAGCTGTTCCTTGTCATGGAAGTATCTTATTTCTCCATCCATTTTGAAGGACAGTTTTGCAGGGTACATCAGTCTGGGTTAGAAGTCATTTTCCTTTAGGATCTGAAATACTTCACTCCATGCTCTTCTTGACTTTATTGTTTGTATTGAGAAGTCTGCTGTGATTCTGATAGGTTTTCCTTTATAGGTGATCTGTCTTTTCTCTCTAACAGCTTTTAATATTCTGTTCTTATGTTGGATTTCTGGGATGGTGATTATTATATGTCTGGGTGTAGTTTTATTTTGGTTATGGCTATTTGGAGTTCTGTATGCTTCACTAATCTGTATGTCAGCTTCCATTCTCATGTTTGGGAAACTTTCAGCTATTATTTCTGTGATACCATTTGTGTTGTCCCCTTCTTTTTTATTTATCCATATTAATCTTATGTTGTTTTTCTTTGCATCATCTTGCAGCTGTTGAATTGTTATTTCCTGATTCCTTGTTATTTTAAAAAGATCTTTCCTGTTCACTAGCTGCAATCTTATCCTCGAGGTCTGAAATTCTATCTTCACTTTTGTTGAGGTGGTTTTGGCAACTTTCAATAGAATTTTTGATTTCCTGTATATCTCTTTGAATCTGCTTCATGTATTCTGTTTGTTTTTTATATGTTCATTCAGGGATTCTATGTTTTTGTCTTGTTCCTCTATTTTTTTTAGCTGTGTCTTCTTTAAATGTGTTCAGTATTTCTTTCACTACTTTTATCATTTCTTTTTTTACCTGGGAGATTATTTCTGATTTGAGTTCCTTCATATCTTCCCGTACTTCATTCTTTATTTCAGTTGATACCATTTTGGGCATTTCAGGTGTATGACTAATATTTTCTTCTATGTACATGGCTCCTAGGCTTTCTTGGGATGGGCTGGAGGTTTGAGATTGCATTTTGGTCTTTCATTTTGCCATATTTCTGTGTTTCCAGAGATGTTCCAAAGCTTTCCCTGGGCATGTTGGAAATCACCTCCTGTACCCTCAGCTCCTGGGACTTATGTGGCCTTAGCTCCCCTTGCATGGAAGGCTTGGCTCCCTTGGTTGAATGAAGGTCACTGGGTGTGGTCCACTCAGGCCTGTGGAACCTCTGGAGCCTAGTCTGGTGTCCTGGGGGGCTGGATGGTCACCCAGCAGCACGGAGCGATGTTCCCAAACTCTTCCTGGGCCAGCACCAGTGATCTGGAACTCACCTTGCAGTGGCACATGCCTGACTTCCCGCAAAATGCCACATCTTTTCATCCACTCTGTGGTTGATGGGCATCTTGGTTGTTTCCAAGATTTAGCTATTACGAATTGTGCTGCTATAAACATGGGTGCACATATATCACTGTGACATGACTTTTTCAGTTTTTCTGGGAAAATATCCAGGAGAGGAATGGATGGAT
The DNA here is from genome assembly GCA_004027455.1 of Hydrochoerus hydrochaeris. NCBI lineage: Eukaryota > Metazoa > Chordata > Mammalia > Rodentia > Hydrochaeridae > Hydrochoerus > Hydrochoerus hydrochaeris. Next base: position 15,813 of record PVLA01016685.1, read on the forward strand.
TGAATGGAACTTCCAATCCTAGTCTTCTGAGAAATCTCCATAGTGGTTTCCATAGTGGCTGCACCAGTCCACACTCCCATCAACAGTGGAGAAATATTCCTTTTTTCCTGCAGCCTCACCAACATTTGTTATCAGTTGATTTCTTGATGTTAGCCATTTTTTCTGGAGTGAGATGAAATCTCAATGCTACTTTAATTTGCATTTCTTGAATGACCAGTGTCTTAATGCTATTTTAATTTGCATTTCTTGAATGACCAGTGATGGTGCACATTTCTTCATGTATTTATTTGCCATTTGTATGCCTTCATCTGAGAAATGTGTGTTCATCTCAGATGCCCATTTTTGGAGAGGGTCTTTGATTTTGTAGGACCTGATTTTTTTTATTCTTTATATGTTTTGGATATAAGTCCTTTGTCTGAGGGGCTGCTGATTAAAATTCTTTCCATTCTGTGAGTTTTCTTTTCACTCTGTTGATGATTTCTTTTGAAGTGTAAAAACTTTTTAATCATATGAGGTCCCAGTTGTTATTTACTTATTTATTTATTTTTACCGGGATCCAACTCATGACCTCGTGATTGCCAGGCAGGCACTCAAGCCACTGAGCTAAATCCCTGGCCCCTCCAGTTGTTATTTCTTTGAAGTTTTTTCCATGCAGTTTGTGTTTTGTTCATGAATTCTCTGCCTACCCCTATGTCTCCAAGACTTCTACCTACTTTGTCTTCCAGTAGACGTAGTGTTTCTGTTTTAATATTTAGATCTCTGATCCATTTTGATTTTAGTTTAGTGCATGGTGATAGGCATAGGTCTAGTTTCAGTCTTTGGCATGAGGAGAGCCAATTTTTCCAACACTATTTATTAAAGAGACTATCCTTTTTCCAGTGAAGTTGTTTAGCCCTTTGTCAAATATCAGGTGGCTGAGTGTCTGTGTATTTGTGCTTGCATCTTCTAATCTGTTCCATTGATCCTCAGGTCTGTTTCTTTGCCAGTACCATGCTGATTTTATCACAGTGGTTTTGTAGTATAGTTGCAAGTCAGGGATTGAGATGCCTCCTGTTTTGCTTTTGTTGCCCAGAATCACCTTTTCAATTCTAGGTTTCTTCTTTTTTCAAATGAATTTTAGGGGTGTTTTCTATAGATCTGTAAGGTATATTAATGGTATTTTGATTGAGATTGCATCAAATCTGTATAACAGTTTTGGAAGTATGGCCATTTTCACAATGTTGGTTCTTCCTAGCCAAGGGCAAGGAATATCCTTCCATTTCCTAATATCCTCTTCAATCTCCTTTTTTAGCATATAATTTTCAGCATATAGGTCTTTTACATTCTTGGTTAGGTTGCTTCCTACTTATTTCATTTTTTGAGATGCTATTGTGAATGGTGATAGTTCAATAATTTCTCTCTCATGGAGTTTTTTTGTTTGTGTGTAGGAATGGTATTGATTTTTGAGCACTGGCTTTGTATCCAGCTATGCTGCTGAATTTGTTTATTACCTCTAGTAGTCTTTTAATGGAGTTTTTGGGGTCTTCTGTGTAGAGTATTATGTCATCTGAAAATAATGATAACTTCTTCCTTTCCTAGCTTTATTCTTTTTATTTCTCTCTCTTGTCTGATTGCTGTGGCTAATATTTCTAGAGCTATATTGAATAGGAGCAGTAATAGTGGACATTCTTGTCTTGTTTCTGATTTTAGAGTGAAAGCTTTCAATCTTTGTTCATTTATTATATTGTTGGCTGTTGGTTTGTCATAGATGGCCTTCATGAGATTGAGGTAGATACTGTGTATTCTGAGTTTCTGAAGGTTTTTTTTAATCATGAATAAGTGTTGGACTTTATTGAAAGATTTTTCTGCATCTATTGTGATGACCATATGGTTTTCGTTTTTGGCTCTGTTGATATGGTGTATTACATTTTTGATTTGCATATGTTAAACCATCCCTACATTCCTGGAATGAATCCCACTTGGTTGTGATGTATAATCTTTTTGATGATTTGTCACATTTTATTTGACAGTATTTTATTGAGAATCTTTGCATCAATGTTTGTTAGTGAGATTGGCCTATAGGTCTCCTTTTTGTTTGGGTCTTTTTCTAGTTTTGGTATCAAAGTAATACTTGTCTCCAGGAATGATTTAGTGAGGATTGTTTCCCTTTCAATTTCATTGAAGAGTTTAAGGTATTGGTGTCAAATCTTCTCTAAATTTCTTATAGAGTTCAGCCATGAATTCATCAAGGCTTTTCTTTGTTTCTTTGTTTGGTAAGTTTTTAATTACATTTTCAATTTCAATAGCTGATATTGGGTTATTCAAAATTGCTATATCTTCTTGGTTGAGATTTGGTAGTTCATATGTTTCTAGAAATCTGTCCATTTCCTCTGTGTTTTTCGTCCCACATGAGTAGAGGTTTTCAAAGTAGGTATTCATGATCTTTTGAATTTCCATGGGATCTTCCTTCTTTTCAGTAATTTCCTTCTTTTCAGTCCTTATTGCATGAATTTGGTTTTTTCTTTCTTTTTCTTGATATGGTTAGCCAGAGGTGTGCCAATTTTGTTTATTCTCTCAAAAACCCAGCTTTTTGTTTCATTAATTGTTTGTATTTTTTGTTAGTTTCAATTGCATTAACTTCTGCACTGATCTTTATAATTTCCTCTCTTCTATGAGCTTTGGGTTTAACTTGCTCTTCTTTTTTTAGAAGCTTGAGATGAAGCACTAGGTTGTTTATTGGTGCTCCTTCTATCTTCTTGATGTGACAATTTATTGCTATATATTTCCCTCTTAAGATTGCTTTGGTTGCATCCCACAGATTATGGTATTTTGTTTCCATATTTTCATTGAGTTGTAAGTATTATTTCTTCTTTAATTTCATCTGTAGCCCACTGGTTGTTCAGAAGGTTATTTAATTACCATGTATTTATGCAGGTTTTGCAATTTCTTTTGCCATTAATTTCCAATTTTAGTGTACTATAGTCAGATAATATGCATGGGATAATTTCAACCCCTTTGTGTTTACTTAAGAATGTTTTATGGGTTATTATATGTTCTGTTTTGGAGAATGTCCCATGTACAGCTGAGAAGAATGTGGTTGGGTGGAATACTCTGTAAACATCTACTAAGTTCATTTGCTTACAGGTATGATTCAGTTCTATTATTTCTTTGCTGACTTTTTGTCTTATTGATATATTGCTTTCTGACAATGGGATATTAAGGTCCCCTGTTATAATTGTGTTCTTGTGTGTTTGGTTTTTCATGTCCATTAGTATCTGTCTTATATAGTTGGGTGCTCCTGTATTTGGTGCCTATATTATAATTGTTAGTTCTTCCACTTGTAGTTTTCCATTAACAAGTATGTAGTGGCCTACTTTTATTTATTTATTTTTAAAAAAATTTTTTAAAGAGAAAAAAAGCATGTAAAGGGTAGAGATAATACAGAATTTCAGAAAAAAGATAGACAATAAGAAATTACTAGTTGATAAATTGCATATTGTCCTCTTAGATATAGTTGTTCAAGTTACAAAATTAAAGCATGCAAAGTAGATTGTCAAACAGTGAGATCGTAAAGAGCTACGCATACATGAGTCTTTACATGTATTTCTATCCTTTCTGTATTAGAAGGAAAAACAAAACTTAGTAAGACAAAACAACAAATTCCTATAAAACCATGAAACTGAAAAGTCATATAAAACCACAGTACAAGGTGATCTACAATGATTGCTATATTGTTTCTTATTATCTTCAATAGAATTGCCTATATCATCAGGCATAAATGAATATAGCAGTATAATTGAATATAGCAGTACATAACAATATTAGCAAAAAATAAAATATTGTAGACAATATAAAACTTCAAAGGCAGGTAATAATCAAACCAGAGTGGATATTCTAGTGAATCTTGTCATCTTAAGTGCAGTTGCCTATACTCTCAGACTTGATACTATTAATCATAACAGCTTTGAATAAAATCTATCAATACAAAACAGTGATCTAACAAACCAGATTTGATTACAATCAGTTATGATAAAACAGTGTAGGTTTTACAGAGCTTTAGACTGACTTAATAGGAAATTAGGGATGATTACT
>PVLA01016686.1:0-19881 GCA_004027455.1 Hydrochoerus hydrochaeris
AAAACCAAAATGTGTAATTGCTATTGTAAAAAAGAGAGGAAAAGAAAGTCCTCTAAGGGGTATGACTGCATGTATGTTGAAGTGTGTGAAATAGATGACCATATTGCTGAATCTTTGTTGAATCTTTGAGCATAACTGTTTGTAGTCTGACTGTTTGAATATTTACTCTGTACCCTTTAACTTTGTAACTTGAACAACTGCGTCCAAGATGACAATACATAATTTACAAATTACTGATTTCTTAGTGGGGCTTTTTCTCATTGTCCTTTTTCTTTCTTTCTTTTAGAATTCTGTATTATTGCTACCTTTTTTTTCTTCTCTTTAAATAAAATTTTTAAAATGTATAATTGCTATTGTAAAAAAAAGAGGAAATAGGAAGCGCTATAAAAGATATAGCTGCATGTATGTTTAGATGTGTGGGATTGATGACCATATTTCTAGGTTCTTGTTGGACTGTTGAACAGATCTGTTTGCACTCTCACTGCTTTAGTGTCCACTTTGTGTGCTTTAATCCTTTAACTTGAATAACTATTTCTAAAAGAACAATGTGTAATGTATCAACTAGTGATTTCTCACTATTTATCTTCTTTTCTTGAAATTCTGTAATATTTCTACCTTTTTTCTGTTTTATTTTCACTTTAAATAAAAAAAATAAAAATTTCCTTCTTTAACTTGTGGGTGTTGAGGTTTTTGTCCCAATAATGAGAAAAGTAACTTGAGGATAACAAAGAAAATGCAAATGAGAAAAACAAAAGAATGGGGGGGGCAGGCCTTTTCCTTGGGCCAATGGTGTGCTTTTAAAAAACATGACATAGAAATGGAGATCGCCGCATGTATTACAACATATTTAACATAAAACACTACATAAAGGGTGAGAAAATGCAAATGGCCATCTGCACTATGGACAGAGGAGGATCCATTCAAAGGTGGAAAAGTTGCAATTCACTGCAGTGTCCACTACAAGTCTGTATTAGGAAGCTGATGCTCTGTACAGGAAGTTTGAACAGCCTGCAGATGGATGTGCAAAGGTGATGGTGAAGTTCTTCTTCTTGTGAAACAAACATGAAACTTTCTTCTTCTTTCCCTTTTTCTACCATCAAGGTTACAAGTCTATTGATTGATGCTGCTACATTAGAGGTGGTTCTTCCTTCTTCAGTGAAGTCTGTCATCCAGACACATTCAAAACTGTGCTAATCTAATCTGCTAGGCAATTCTTACTCAAGGTGACACAATTAACCATCACAAGGAGGTGATGACCCCTTGCAGTCTCCTCATGGGAAAGAGTTTCCATTCCTTTGATCACTCATTAACTCACCAGACTTGACTTTCACTCAGTCTGTCAAAGAAAAAAAGATGGGAGGACATTTATGGAGCATTTCATGGATTCTCAGCAAAGGGACTCTGGGTTCACATAGCTACTTCAAAGAGTGGAGGAAGCTGTTCAGGTGAATGCACAGCACAGAAGTGACATATTTGATGGATGCTGAACTCCAAACCACAGCTAGGCCAGCCATCTAGGGAGGAGTCCTAAGGAATGGTGTCTTAAAGCACAGAAATCACTCTCAGATCTGACCAGGCCTCATCTCTGCCTCTGTCTTCCTCCAGGTGGAGTGTAGATCAATTTGCTGATGATGGATTTCAGTTCATCAGTATAGCAAAGTCTCTGGAAGGTTTAAACCCTACTTCTGAAGAACAATCAAGTCATATCCTATGTGTGATGGCCTGGCACCTGAGTGATTTGAGCCTGAATGTGTTAACAGGAAAGAGGCTGAATATTATATTTCCATGCAAGCTCCTTTTTGGGGAGATAATGGGAATGCTCATTATGGGAAAAGGAACAAGAAGATGCCCTGGAAGCCATCAGGTGCAGATATACTGAGCTGCAGGTATCAATCTTCACACAGGAGATTGACAGAGAAGCACTTGGACAGGACAGTGGACAGGGGCTGGGCTCCACTGTTACTCAGGGAAGCAGTAGCTGAAGATGTCTGGGAGAGGCAGTCAGCAGGCTCCTCTGTATGAACTTGGCCTCTAGTCATAGGACTGACACAACTCATGGACAGACCATGCCCTAGGCTACATAGCAAGGAGTATTATGGCATTAAAGTGCAAATGGACTCAACAGACAAAGCTATGAACCCTGTTACAGGTGTGGTCCAGCTGGAGAAACAGGCATCCACTGTACCCAAAGTGCCATGTGGGCGTCACTGGCACCAGTCTGTCCTGCCCCCATCACAGCCTTTTAGGCTTTTTAACATACTCAGTCTCATTGCATTGTCACAATTTCATGAAATAGGAATCCTGAACATGGTGTTACAGAGGAAGAAACTGAAACTGAAATGTGGAACAAGACAAAACCTGAAGAAACCACTGATAAAACAGAACCACGAGACCTAATGACCTCCCTTGAAATATTTGTAGAATATTCTAAGAAAACTCACTAATATCTTACCTATTTGTCCTAGGACAAACATTGTTTCTTGTGGAAAAAAAGAGACACTTTATGTGCATAACTTCCTGTGTATATTGCATTACAGGGCTATGAAGATAAATTCTACATTGGGAAGTAAAATAAATACTACTACTTTTAGATTGATTCTGTAGAGAAGTCACAGAAATGGGATAAAATGTCCCTCCATGCCATGCTAGTAGAGACCAAGTGACATCTGCTCTCTTTGTTTCAAATGCAGTGCAAATTGGTTGCCCCCTCCTAAAAGAGGTGGTGTATACAATCTGACACAGCTGAAATAAAATTAGTTCTACTAAAAGAGCAGAACAGACTATCTGCTTTTTACATAGTACATGCTTTTTTAAAAATAGAGTTTTTGGGGGAGGGGAAATCCTTTTATTTAATTGATTCTTGATTTATCAAAACCAGCACCCATCAGAAAGAAAAGAACACATCCCACCTTGGCACAGTTTCATGATGCACCCCAGCAGCAACAGTCACAAGTCCAGGCTAGCCAGGAACGCAGGCCCTTTCCTAGCTGTTGCGTGAAACTGTGTGGCTGTTGCTCTCCAGAAATGAGGAGAAACAAAACACACTGGGGAGTGCATGTCATAGTACTCCTGTTCCTTTTCAAAACTGAAAGTAACTGCATGTATAGAATTCACTGCAAACATTACTAATATATAGGCTGCTTATAATAAAAGTGCTACAGGGCTTCCCAAATTGCAAGAAACCAAGACAGTATTCCTGAACTCCAGTGGCCATTGCACAAGAAATTACATAGAATTCTCGAGCTGCCTGGTGTCTAACATTTAGTTCAGCACTTTTAAGAAGTGGCAGAGTCCACCTAGAGCACAGGGCAGAGGTATGCACTGCAAGGGGTGAGTGGTTTAGTGTTCCTCAAATCTGACGGGATAATGAGGAAATAGGACTGAGGAAAAGGGCAGGGGCCAGCTCCTGCTTATGGCATAGGCAAGAAAGGTTTTTGGTAGATAAGTGACAAGGACAGAGGTGTGGTCTGGAACAATTCAGCAGTTGAAGTGTAACCAAAGATGGTGAAAACAGATCAGATGTCTAAGGTGACAGCCCCCTAGGTCTGTCTACTGCCTGTATTCTTGGGTCCGACTGCTGGAGCAGCAGCTGTCCAGTGGGACAGTGTCAGGGGTTACTGGCTGATTTTCTGGAGTTGATTTTTGTTGTCTGGTACAAAACTGTGTTCTATGTAAAAGTACAGGGAGATTATTTTTCTATGATAGACTAAATGATCACATCATTAAAATACAGATCTCATACCCCATCCATCAAGAAGCCTTGTTTCTTTGGTGAATGATGAAGCTGTGGTAGCTTCTCATCAACAGGCATCATGTGAGTTTTCTCATTTCCAGATGCCAACAGTGAGATGACTGATATTGACATGGAATGGACCATGACTATGTCCTTTTATGATTCTTCCATTGCCCAGGAACTAGGACCATGGGATGTGGATGTAAATCAGATAAATTTGGGGGACCTGACCAGGATGAAGCCTGTGGATTTTCAGGCAATGCTTACTCTCAGAGGTTACAGTCACAGAAGTGGCCTCTGGGAAGAAACAATGCAAAATAGATTTATGTACACAGAAGATCATGGGAATAGAAAGCAATAGAAGATGACTAAGTTCTCCCAACTCTCTGAAGTCAGAACAAGGAGCACAAATACAGAGGAAAGCAAATACTAGAGAGCTAAAGTTTATAAAGTGATTATAGAACGGATGAAAAAACTAGATGAGTTCAAAAAGGAAATCAACTAAATTTCACAAAAAAAATCACATAAAATACTCAAAGTAGATTTGGGGTAAATAAGTAAAAAATTCCATAAACTGATCAGTAAAATTACAAATATTAATTAAAAATTAAAAAGAGACATAGAATCCTCTAAAAGGCATCAAACAAAAATACCTGAAATAAAAAACTGTAAAATGAACAACTTGCAACAGTGACAAATTTCACATAACTTATCTGAAATTGAGGGCACAATTATAAAAGATGAAGAAGCACACACACACACACACAAACACACCAAGAAAGGCCACCTACCAGCTACTAGATGACACTCAGAAGAGAAACTCATGGTAAATGGAAATCAGAGAAAAACTAGAAGATAAAACACAGATTGAAATGTTAAAATAGGTACCAAAGTCATTACAGAAAATGTGTTAAATGAGAGAAAAGGATTCAACATAAAAGTAAGGGAATCTTCTAGAACACCAAACAATTATGATGAAAAAAGGAACTCACCAAAGTATATCTTTGGCAATTTAAGAATTACCAGATTTCCAATAGGAAAATGTAAAGTTTTAAGAGAAAAATAATGAAATGACATACAAAGTAAACTTATTAGTGATATATGAGACTTCTTCATGAAAACCTTAGAGGGGAGAAGTCTGAACAAAATATTTTAAGATTTAGGAGTACATAATTTTCAATCCAGGGGAACATATCCAGTAAAAATTTCCTCTAAAATAGATGGAGGAATAAGAAAATAAAAAACATAGCCCAACATATATGCATACGTACCAAAGCAGCTCTCCAAAATGTATTCAGAAAATCCTAAACCAGAATTACAAACTGATAATAACAAAAACCCAGGTGAAATGAAGCCACCAAGCAAAGTTAATAAATAAGTAATCAAAAATGACAGGGAAAGAAAACAGTCATCAACAGAGAAAGTGTACAATGATAGCAAATAACACATTTCAGTAGTCTCTATTAATGCTATTGGCCTCAACTCACCAATTAAAAACAGAAATAAGTAGCAGACCGAATCCAAAAAAATAGAATCCAACAACCTGTAGCATTCAATAAACTCATTTAATCTAAAAGACATCTATAGTCAAACAAATCAAAAGATGAATAAATTTCATGCACTGGGACACCCAAATCAAACAGGGATAGTAATCTTAAACACATGCACAGTAAGCTTCATGTTAAAAGTGATTAGAGGAGCCAAAGAAGGTCACTATGTACTAGCTAAAAAACAGTGAAGAACAATAAATAGCACTTACAAACATTTATGTTCAAGATACTGGAACTCCTACTATCATAAAATCAATACTGCTGTACATAAAAGATCAAAGCATGGAGAGGGACCTTAAATTCCTGCTTTTGCAAAGAGACAAATCAACTACACAAAAAAAATCAATAAAGAAATATCACAGCTAGGCCAAAACCCTGAACATATGGACTTAACTGTTGCATATAGAATATTCCACCATACTTTAACTGAGTACACATTCGATTCTGTAGCTCATGGTACTTTCTCCAAAGTGGATCACAGTCTACAAAACTTGCATAAATAATTATAAAAGAATCAAAATCATCCCATATCTACTATCACACCACTGTGCAATGAAAATTGGAATCAATCCTGGAAGAAACTCCAGAGCATATAGGAGAATCTGGATAATTAATAACATACTCTTAAAGCAAGCAGTTTCCAAAGAAATCTAGGAAGAAATTTAAAAATCTTTGGAAATTAATGACAATACCTTTACAACTTATCAGAATGTTTGGGATGCTATAAAAGAAGTCCTAAGAGGGAAGTTCACTGTTGTCAATGCTACATTAGGAAAACAAAGTGAGCTCAAATAAATAAACTTATGAGGAACCCTATGGTAATTGAGAATCAAATATTGAAGTGGACTGATGGGTACAATAAACCTGGGTTATGAAGCTGCCTCATACCCTGGATCACTTAGTACACAGATATTTTTGGTTAAGCCTTGGCAATCTCAGGCCATTTCAGTGAACATCTGACCTTGAACCTCTACTGCAATCCATATATAACATCCAGATGGCTCATTGACATGGGCTGAGGAGCAAATCTGCCCAGGAGGTTGAGGCCTAGGGGTTTGCTATCAGTGAATTTGGATGAATCATGGTGCTTCTAGGTGGAAAGAATGATACTCAAATATAATTTCCAACTTGTGTTTTTCACCTGGACACCAGGTGAAACACCTGGACACCTCTGAGTTCTCAGAGGCAGAACTCAGGAGGCAAACGGTGTCAAATTCTTCCTGGGTCCTCTGGGAGGTTTTGCTGAAAAGAGTCAGGGGCATAAGAGTGTTCAACTCTAATTTAAAACAGTGGCACATGATCTATGTGTTTATGCATCTGAGATAGCAAAGTTCCCCCTCACTCAGACAGCATTATTCTGTCACTCTCTAAGATGCTGCTGTTGGTTATTGTGTTCTTTCTCCTACAGTACCATCCCTTAGTGTGTAGTTTTGAAAGCAACTTCTGCCTGTATGAAAGGAGCACTAGTGTGTACAAAGAAGGAGATATGGGGGGCTCTTCTACCTTTTTATTTATGTTAACTATGCTTACCTTGTTCAACTGAAGCCTGTGAAGGACTTCTTTATTGCACCATAAGTGTCTTTCTCATGTATTTATTTTCTTTTTTATCAGACAGGTAATACCTAAGCATTTGTGGGTTATTACAACTATATTCACTCTATTGCTGCCCTGTTCTCTCCACCCATAGATGTAAAGTACTGTCCACAAATTATTTTGTAGTTCTTTGTAAGCTATGTCATCTTTTGAAACTGGAAAGATAGTTTCTTATGTCCTTAGCCTCTTCTTTTCGGTATTAGAAGCTCATTATTCTCTGCCTTATTGCGCTATCCAGGCTGCTTATCTCAACCGCACTGCCACTGCACAGTGCAGTATTCATATTTTTAAGAATCCAGGTATGAGACATTATGCTGAATCCAGTGCCAAGCAGCTCTCTGTTAGTGCAACTGAAATCCCTAATATATATAGTATGAGTCATACTGCAGCAGTGATACTAATCAAAGCATATTAGCTTTTGTGGAATTTTTCTGAGTTGTAAAATAGTTTTCAAAAATGGTGCTAAGATAAAATTAATGGGAGACTTTTCATTACAAAATAGCTTCAGACAATAAGTGGAGAATAAATTGTAGAAAAATTACAACTTTACATCTCTCAATGTGATGTTGGTTTGTATGGTGACTATTAATGTATACTAAAACCATTTGCTCAAAGGGCATTGAAAGAATCAATAAGCACATGCTTTGATATAATAACCTCACAGATTATGCATTTTTTACCAAATTGGAAAAAAAACCCTTACATCAGAGAACTCTGGAATAATGATTAAAATGTGTGCAAATTTAACATCATTTAGAAAGAAATGAAATGATAATATTTGCTCATAATGTGATAAAATAGAAAATATATAACATTCTCTGTGGAATTTTCCTGTCCAATAATGATTAATGTGAACCATTAAGACACAGTGTGACATACATCAGTTGGTCTCTTTAAATATTTCCTTTATGTACAAGACAAAAAAGCAAAAAGAACTATTTTAGATCAAATAAAACTAAAGATATAATCTATCTAACATAGTAAGTGACTTTTAGGTGGATAAAAGGCATAAAATGAACTCTAAACTATTTTGGATAAAAAACATACTCTGTATACAACACTGGGCCTTCTTAATTTCTTTAGCAATAAATTAAATATCTTGCATATCTACAGAGCATCCACCGCAATTCATAAACCTCCTGATAGAAGAGAATTGTACTGTAGATAGTAACTTTGTCAAAATGTGCACATCATGGCTGTCTGCAGTGTGTCCTCCATGACCTCCAGACCTGCAAGCCAGGGCAAGTATAAGGAATAATTCAGGGTTGAGGTTTTCAGCCTTCAGATTGATTCTTCTTCACATGCACACGTGGACACTCTCTCTTCTCAGACACTATGACATCGGTCCTGCAGCCAAATGTACAGGTAATTACTAGATTTTGTACAGAATCAGAGGCCTATAGCAGATTCATTGTGTCCCTGTGTGGGAAGGGGATGCTACTGCCACAGTGACGGATTGGGTTTTATCAGATGTTGAAGTCACATGTGCTCCCATAATTGCGAGCAGTGATGGCAGGGAGGAAACATTGACCTTTCACTTCTACAGGTGGTGTCTGTATCTTTATCATATTTAAATTCATGTCCCAGTGTGAGCTGGTACTCTGGTTGCTGGACACTTTTCCCCATGATGTCATGGCTTTTGAGACAAGGTCTTTTTATATTACCTGAGTGTAACATCCCCTCTACTCAGGTCTCTAGAGCAGCTTGTAGTACAGGCAGGTCATATTTTATGTGGCTGGTGTGTTTTCAAATTCTGTTATCTGTTTTCCTTGCTGATATGACATTCCATGAGCTTTAATTCTGCTATATGGTATGTAATATTTTTTCAGACAATGATAGAGTGGCAGGAATATGGAGTGGGTGGATCAGAGGACTCTACTTCAAGTCATTGAAACCTTTTAAAAAATAATCATTGCATTTTTGAGAATATTAAGGATTTTTAAAATAAGGACACAACTCTCCATGTCCAGGCTGACTTACCTACCCACTGGGAAGAAGTACTAAGGGAAATATGAGATAATTTTTTGTTTTACTAAAACCATAAGCAAAATGAAAACAAGTTTTGAAAGAAAATTGCATATATTTTCTCTGTATATCAATAATGTATTGCAAAAATAATTTTAATATTTTACAGGAGGAGATGGTCTGTGTATTCAGAATTGCAATGGCTCTAATAACTAAAATAGTCAAAATAATATGTTAGGCTTTTCTGCACCCATATATATGTACTACATTTGAAGTTGTATGTACTGTTTCCATGGTGTTGTAAACCATGTTTCTTACACATCATATTTTGACATATACATCAACAGGTTCAAGAAAATTTACATGCCTCCATGATATATTCTGCAAAATGAATAATATTGATCTTTTCACACAATTTGTAACTTCCTAAATTTCTAAGTGGTTTCTCATGTCTTTATAATAAGGAAGTTTATAGATAAATTTTTGACAGATATTAGAATGTAGTATAGAAATATACATTTGCGGAGGAGCTAAATATGGCTGATCAGTGAGCAGCAAAATACAAAGCCTCCAAGGAGAAACAACTCATATGCCAGAATAAAGCATCCTGGAGAGACCCAGACAGAGGGAGATGGATCCTCGACACAGGAAGAAAGTAAAATGTAAAAAACTTGTCAATCACACAGTCTTGGGGCTACAATTGGAAGAGCTAAAATTACTGGACATGGCATTTTCACTGTGACCCTCCAAGTTTGCGCCAGCCTGAATTCACAATTTTGCACCAACTGGCAGAACTGCCCAAACTCGTTCTTGCCACCACTCACAGGAGCCACAGCTGCGCTGAAGTTGGGGGTTGGTTAGCCCAATGGAGAGTGGAGCCAGCAAAGGGACCTGCATTAATCCATGTTCAGTGCTGGGAATGAGACCCTCCCCATGGGAAGGGCATGACCAAATGGGTGACATGTTGGAATTGGGCAGGAGGAGCTGAACTGGGAGCAACAGTGACTTCAGTTGGTTGCTTTGTCTGCAGAGCAGATTCATGGGATTTGCTTGGACTGGGTCATGCCCCTGGCCAGGACCCAATGAGCCATCCCAAATTGATTCCCTGTGCCTAGCATGCACTAATCTGGTAAAGGCCCATGAAGTTTGGCTGGCCCAGTGGGGAGGGGCTGGCATACATAGCCACTGCTAACAGCTCAGTGACAAGAGCAAGCAGGAGAGGGCAGAGTTCCCTTACCAGTGTGGTTGGAAGAACCATGGCCAAAAGGGAAGGGGGCTGTGACATCCACTGTACACCTGAGTGGAGGAAGCTGGGACCATGACAGGAGAGAGAGGCAAGAAGAGGCCCCCAGCCCAGAATCCTGAGAGCACTGATACAGGAGAAGGAAAAACAAGGGAGACTGAGGGTGACAAACATGCAACATCAGACATGGCTTCAATAGATATTAAGAGATATCTTCAGGGCCTAGTAGATAAGCTCAAAACTGAAATATTAAATCAGGTAAAGCAAGATATGAGTAGAGTAATAAAAGAAATGCTAAGCATCTCTCAGGAAGACATAGATGGAAGAAGGGAGGAACACCACAAAAAAGGAGAGAAACATTCAATAAAGAATATAAAGAAAATATAGAATACATGAAGTATATTCAAAGAGATTACCAGGAAATTAAAAACTCAATTAAAAGCTGGCAAAACTCCTTAAAAGAAACTAAGAATAGACTATCAAAATTTGAAGACAAGTTTGCAATGTGTGATCATGAAAGGAAAGATCACTTAAAAATAACAAAGAAACAGGCAGTAACAATACAAAGGCTAGAAGATGACAAGAGAATCTATAATTTAAGAATAAGAAATATGAATGAAGAAGCAGGAATACAAACAGGCAAATTACAAAGGCTATTCATGGAAATAATTAAGGAAAACTTCCCCAGCATGGGAAAAGAAAATGACATTTGGTTGTGTGAGGCATACAGAACTCCAGCTACCTACAACCAAAACAGAGCTATACCCAGACATATAATAATCAAGATACCAGAAATACAATATAAAAACAGAATATTAAAAGCTGTCAGAGAAAAGAAACAGATTACCTATAAAGGTAAGCCCATCAGAATCACGGCTGACTTCTCAACACAGATCAAGAAGAGCTTGGAGCAAAGTATTCCAAGCCCTCAAAGAAAATAACCTCCAGCCCAGATTGATGTACCCTGCAAAGCTGTCACTAGAAATTAATGGAGAAACAAGATGCTGCCATGACAAAGATGATCTGAGGGAATTTGTGACCACCAATCCAATCCTACAGAGAATACTGAAGGACATTCTAGAAAGAGAAAAATAATACCAAGATTTTAGGAACAGTGGCAGGAAGGCCTCAATGAGTGGGGCAGGCAGTAGAATGAAGGAGAAAACTAGACAAACAAAGGCAGAAAAATAGCATAGCAGAAAAGAGGCAGAGAAGTATGGCTAGAATCTCTAACATAGATGGCCTTGATACACTATATTGTTAATAGTGCACCAGGATTTAAAACCCACATTACTCACACCACTCTGCTTAGATGGATTATATTCTGTTCCAATCATTCTACCTATACTAGATTTGAGGGCACAGGCAGTAATCCTGAAAATAGCAGGATATAGTACGGTAATCATCCTTAATTTCCTATTAAGTTAATCTAAAGCTCTGTATAACCTACACTGTTTTACCATGACTGATCGTAAATGAACCTGGTTTGTTAGATCACCGTTTAGTATTGATAGATTTTATTCAAAGCTGTTATGATTGATACTATCAAGTCTGAGAGTATAGGCAACTGCACTTAACATGACAAGATTCACTAGAATATCCACTATAGTTTGATTATTACCTGTCTTTGAAGTTTTATACTGACTACAATGTTTTATTTTTACTAATATTGTTATGTACTGCTATATTCAATTATGCCTGATGATATAGACATTCTATTGAAGATAATAAGAAACAACACAGTAATCATTGCAGATCACCTTGTCCTGTGGTCTTGTATGACTTTTTGGTTTCATGTCTTTGTAGGAATATGTTTGGTTTTGTCTTGCTATGTTTTGTTTTTGCCTCTAATACACAAAGGATAGAAATACATGTAGAGACTCATGTATGTATAGCTGTTTACAGTCTCACTGTTTGAATATCTACTTTGTATGCTTTAATTTTGTAACTTGAACAACTATTTCTAAGAAGACAATATGTAATTTATCAACTAGTGATTTCTTACTGTTTATCTTTTTTTGAAATTCTGTATTATCTCTACCCTTTACATGTTTTTTTCTCTTTAAATAAAAAAAAAAGAAATATACATGTGCATGATCTCTGATTAAAGCAAATAAATACTGAGAACCAAATTGACTGGGCTCAAACCTATGTGTATTTTTTTAAAAAAACTTTACTTTTAGTATTAAATGATGATATGCAAATATAATAATGTACCTTTTAGTGCATCATTCAGGGGAATATTATTTCTTTAATATTTACCTTAAGTAACTGCCCTAAATGGATCTTTGCAAAACACATGATTTTGCTTTATTTATATAATGTTTTAATAATTCAATTAATTATGTTTCATATATTGCCTTAAAATAGTGAATTTTGTAGCTTGTCATATATATATATATAATCCATATCAAAGATAACATGAGTAAGTGTACCTAGGGGTTTTTCTGCATCTTCTCTTCTGTTTCATTGACCTTCAAGTCTGGTTTTACCAATACCATGCTGTTTTTATCACATAGCTTTTTAGTATAGTGTAAGATTAGGACTATAATACCTCCTGCATTGACTTTGTTGCTCAGGTGCATTACTTTGATGAGGCAGAGGTTTAGGTAACACAATTTCAGACTTTTATGGACCATATTCACTCCCCAGTCAAGTTTTTTAATGTGTCACAGATGTTTCCTTTAACATTATTTTCTTTCTTTGTTGCTACTTCCGCTTCTATGTGTATCACTGATAGAATATGAAGTGTTTAGCATGTGTTAACTATAAAATCTAAGACTTCATGGGGACCAGTTCTCCCAAAAATGGAATTAATTTCCTGGTTGTATAGCCATAGTTAAGATATAATCTGAATTTTGCCTTATATAAAAATAGACCTCAACATAATGATTAAAACAATAATTATAGATATATAAATCTTGACTTAGAAAATGCAAAATAACTGGCTTTTTAGCTTATCAGTGACTGGCCAATGTATACTCCGATAGCAGGAAGATGAAGCAATTGTCCTGAAATCTTTTGAGACAGTTACCTTAGTCATTAGAAATCCTTCCTACAGTTCTCATCTAGCCCTAAGAACATTCCCAAAAGAAGACCACTAATAATGTCACATTTATGCCTCAGTTTGTAAAACATAAATTTAGGGGAGGAACCTGAGCATTCAGTTCATAAATGCTATGGCACTGGATTGCAATAGTTTGTGTTTACAATAAAGACATCTATGCTCTCTATGCAGGCATATGCCCAACAGCTGCCAGGAAGTTCTAGCCTTACTATTTGGCATGGAACAGATCAACAAGAATCCTCATCTTTTACCCAACATATCTCTGGGATATGTGTTCCATAACTTTCCTTATAGTCACTGGATGATGCTGCAGAGTTCCCTCATTTTGCTCACAGGACAGAGTGACATCCCTAATTATTCCTGTAGGAGAAAAAGTCTGTTTCAGTGCTAACAGGAATATCATGGGCAGCTTCTGCTCAAGTTGGAAACCCAAATAATTACCATTTTGTATAACTATGATAAGATTTGCACACTATTTGTAGAATATGTTCCTTCACTCCATGAAAGTTTGAGGCTTTCTTGAAAAACCATGTTGCAGTTTGTATAACAATTACATTGTATATATAGAACAAATTGTAAAATGCTAACATCCTCCCATTGTTGACCATTTCCATCCATGAACATGCTTTCTTCAATTATGTCAGTTTTATCATTAGAAAAATTTTGAACTTGTACAGGAGAGTGTTCTGTACTTTCAGAACACTTATAAATTTTATAAGTATATCACTAATACTTTAAGATTTCTTAAGTGTGAATTTGTGTAATACAATCTTTGAATGGGTAATGATTCACCTACAGCAATTGATTACTTTTCACTTTATGTTCCACCACCATAGGTTCAGCTATTAATTTCTGTGTGCTTTATATTTACAAACCAACAGTGTATAAAAATTATCCCATATATATTCATATTCCCCACACTTTATTGGTTTTTTATGTTTTTCTGAATGTTTTGTATCAACAAGGACATGTAGCACATCTGGTAGAAGGTAATAAGGAGGATTCTACTGTGATATTTGCTTTCAGAATTAACTCCAAAATATGTGGTTTACTTTAGGGTTGTATAAATGTCATTTATAGGATGTATGCAGTTTCTTCCTATCCTTAATTTATTGTGTTGCTTTTGTTTATTTATAAATCATGGGAAGGATTTCAATGTTATTATATTTTCTTCATTCATTGATACCATTTCTATTTTTTAAAGACATAGGACACCCAACTATATTTAATAGACTGAATTTGGCCATGGATTCCCTATTTAGAATATGTGTGAATTTGGAATAGAATATGCCAATTTCATTCCTAAAGGAAAGTGGTCTGTAAACTTAGCTTCTAGTGATGACATTGTCACCTGATGGTAACATAGTGTAGCCTTTCTCTCTCTTTTTAAAAATATTAAGTTGTACTTGTTTTCACTGCAGGGAACTGGTACACATATGTAACACATCATAATTCTTTTTCTCTTTCTCTGCTGTCCTTTTATTGTGCCAGATTCTAACTCATTTATTTATCTTATAAATCCTTATATGTTTTATTGATATATATGTATAGTATATGCATGAAGGGATTGGTCAGCATTCTACTGACATAGTTTCATGTGTATGTTCATTGTACACAATGCATAGTAGCCAATATATTGAGTCAGTCTAGGATGCCATTAGAAAGTGAATAAAGACATTTATTATATATGCATTAATGTATTCAGTCATAAAGCAAAATGCAATTATGACATTTAAAGAACAATAATGAAATTGGAGATCCTCATGTAAAATGAAATAAACCAGACTCATTCAGAGAAGTATCACACATTCTCCCTGATATGTGGGATCAACATGGATGGTATAAAGTGGGAGTCTGTTACTAGATAAAGGGAAAGGAGTAGGTGGGAGGGGGTGTAAGGGAAGGCAAGGCTGGGAAAAACATATTAAACATATATGTAGAAAATATTACAATGAAACAGTGCATAAAATTAATAGGCACTAATAAGATATAATAAAAATAAATGCTATGAGGATTCAAAACTGAAAAAGATGTACCAGTGATAAAATTTCAATGCTTAAAGCAGCATGCTATATGGCTTGATGAAATCTTTAGTGATGTGACACTGAATCTGTTGACCTCATTTGGAAGAGTGGATATCCTAAAGGGGCTCTGCCAAAGGATCATTAGCAGGGCAGAAACTCCATCAATGTACACTTGGTATTCTTTATTGTAACAATTTTCACATTTTATTATACTAAATTATATATGGATTTTCTTGGAGTTATTTTGGACAGTATCTTTCTATCCATGCTTTCTCTTTTTCTCACTTCATTTTTTTATATTATACATGAAAATTTTTATTTCAATGCCAAACACTAATTGCTGGGATATAACACAATATCTTACTGTGAATATTGATTGTGCAAGGTGACTTCTTGTTGTCCCCATCATTATTCATTATTGTATAGGAAAATAGGCAGAATTTCTGCCTGAATTTTCTCATTTATGACTTAAAATCATCTGAAAACTAAATTTTATCAACCCATATAGTGATTCTGAAATCAATATGTATGTCCTCTCTTATAAATGAACCCTTCTTGTCCTGATTCACATCCTTACAGGCCTGCGGGGAACTGCTTTTTCCTCCACAGTGGGCACACATAAGTGTGCCATTGAAGGCATAGCAGATCCACAAAGAACAAGAATTTTTCTCTCCTCAGGATACAGCAGCAGAAGCACCAGCCTGTTTTCTATGAAATTTGGGAGTTTGCAGTAGGAAGCAAACAGCCACTGTCTTCAGTGATGTTTATCAAGGTGGGGACACTGCTAAAGCTTTCTTCCAGATAATGTTCCAGCCATTGCAGAAGAGTATTTCTGATTGATAATGCTCCTCTGTTGTATTACATGTCTTATCATGTGGGTGACATTATTATTTTATAAAAGTTATCATTTACTGAGCAATTTCCTGAATTAGGATCATTACATACTCTAGTGTATTTATGAATTTAGGACTTCAATTTACCTTTTGTGGCACAAGACATTGAGTGCAAGGTCTCGTATATGTTCAACATGTACTCTCTATTTAACTACTTCCTCAGTCATTTAAAAAGCATCATGAGGCCAGTTTTATAGGGGTTTTCCTGTTAGAAAGCCACAGACATATTGTATGAAGGTCTGTGCAATGACCTCTACTTAATTCCTAAAAATATTCTATGTTTTAGTTAGATCATGTTCACAGGTATCAAATGTAAAATTTCAACATCACACTAGAAACACGGTTGAATCCAGATGATAGTCTGACCCAAATTAGAAAAGCAGGCCTGAGTCTGGCAAGTCATGTACTTATGTAGAGAGCTCAAGTGTATTATCAAATATGTTTGTGGTTTTGTTGGGTACAACTTGCAATATCTAGGTTAATGGGCATAAAAATTCTTTCATTTAAAGATATCTTTGTACAATTTTAAGCCCATTAGACCCAGTAGATTATCCTGTCATGTAGTTATTGTTTGGCTTTTTTCTCCATGTGAGAGGGAAGAGAGAGAGCAGGAGGGAGGTACACAGGCTTTCATTGAGGCCGGGGAGGAGGACTGCTAAGGAGATTCCACAGGAGATGCTGGCAGGCTTCAGAAGCTTCAGGAACAATCACAGCCTTTTTATTTGTGACCCAACAGAGGCAGAGCTAAAGAGGCAGGCAGAATAACATATTGACAGCTGCTAGGAGGATCTTTTTATTCCTAGACCCTTTCTAGATGTTTACAGAGTTTTCAAGACAGGGACTTACTATACTGACTATGCTATCAGAAAACTCCTGGGCTCAAAAATTTCCTCTGCTTAAGCTTCTTTAGCAGCTTGCGTGAAGGCATTTTCATTACACCTTGAAAGTGTGGTTCTCTTCCATCTTTTTCTAAGATGTGTGTTGTTACTAATTTGCTTAATTTGATTCTGGTTCCTGCTACTGAGTGTTTGTTAGTGGCAGACAGATTTTTTTTTTGTTTTGTTTTTACTCGGAGAACTCTGCTTGAAATCAACTAAATCCTGTGAAAAGGTTAATTACTCAGGCCACTTACTGAAAAGATTAAGAATGGTTTTATTTGAAAAGGACAAAACCTTCAGTAGAGAATCCAATGAAGTGTGGTTTATTTAGGAAAGTGGATGCTGAAAGGAGGATGAGCTAATGTGCCTCTGGTGTTAACCAGGAGGATGGAGGTGGGAAATCAGGGAGTCCGGCTAAACGTGCCTGACAGGATTCCAGCTATAAAAATCCCACTGTGATCAGACATCATCTGAATATAGTGGGGAATAAGAAACTGATCAAATACCAAGCATTATCAGATTCCAAGAACAGTTCAAGTATATAGGCTCTGTTTCTATTCCTAGGAAGAGAGGACGAGCTACCCACTCTTTGATTATCCTCTGCGGTCCTCATGTATGCTCAGAGAATCATGCTGCTTTTGCAGTTGGTCCTGTTCTAGACCCATACACGGTGAGCTCTGTCTGCGGTTAGAAGAACACATTTGGAATTCTGAATTTTTATTCCCAGCCTGATGTACCCATGAGGAACAAGAGTTTAGGGACTCAAAAGAGAATTTTGATTCCTGATAAAATCAGAAGGAAAAAGAAAAGAATTTATGAAAAATGGAAACACATAAGCAGTTTATATATTTTATACCAACTGTATATTGAATAATCTAATTTTAATATTTTAAAGAATTATATTGCTTAGATAAATGCAGTGTTCACAATATTTAAACTGTAGTCTTTGTAATGATTTGGCTTTTTTGCACAAAAATATAAATACATTCAAGATAGCATCATTCTGTCTGTTTTGCATCAATGTATTTTCCTTACATAATATTACATATATCAATGCTAATTCTTATATGTGCATAATTTATATACTTTCAACCTATCATACATCAATTCTTACAGTTTTTTGAATCTTCCAAAATTTCTAATTAATTCCCCTTGTTATTTAGGATGATAATAGATATATGATATGTAGATAATTGCTCCCTGATTAAACCTAAATAATGTTGAAGAGTAAAATGGCTATGTTCAAAATTATCTATTTTTATAATATATTACACATTATCAAACCACATCCTGCAACAAAATAATGAGCATTTTCAAACCACTACTCAGGGAAGCAACATTTGTTTGACCTTTCCATGGGACAATTGGCCTATATTGAGGTAAAAGAAATGGCAGTGTTATGATATATAGGCATATCCTTTATTAACATCTGGATTGATCATATTGAAGGCATTATCATTATTTGATGATTTACTCTTTATCAATTATTTGTGTTAGGAAAGGCCTTCTAATTTGTAAAATACAGTTTTGCATATTAAGGAAATGAAAATATTCTTGATTGGTTATTTTAAAAATGATTTAATAGGTTTTTTCTTGCTAATATTTTTATATAAATCCTGCTTAAACAGAAATGGATGTGAGACTTTAGGCTGGAAAAAATACCTGTCATTTGCCTTTTTCTTTTTCCTATTTGCAATACATCTCAATGTATAACATTAAAAACACATTTATGTTAAGATTATTACTTTTACATTTTACTTAATTATTTAGTACTTAAAATTTATTTTGCAATAAATGTGTGCATTCACTTAATTTAAGTTTTCATATTAGTTTATTTTTGGTATCAATAACATAATATATTATTTAGGGAAGTTCTAAATAAATCTTATGATAAAAATGATAGATGATAATGATAGATATAAAGCAAGTTATATAAACAGATTTTTATGATCTGTTCCATTGATGTAGCTATATCTTCAGTTCCTTTTTCTTGAAATGCCATGCTCCTTTTGTGTTGTGAAACAGTTTCACTACTTTTTCAGATTTTCATCATTTTAGAGTACTTGTGTAATATGTGTCATTGATATAAAAAGTATCACCTTTTAAAATGTTTGAGTAGTGGCAACATTGATAGAATTTTTTAATATTAACATTTATGAAGTATTCTTTTTAGTGCTTTTATCTCTTTACTACAAATTTAGGGATTTAAAGAAGTCTTATTGTAAGTTTTGTTAAGGCTGTTGCTATATTACATGTTTTTCTGAAAGGAATTTCACTTTCCAATTTTATACTGGAGTCCTTTTTTATTCTCATTTACTTAGCTTTCATTTGGAGCCTGTATCAGAATCTTCTTTTATCTTTTAGGTGAATAATCTTTTTTTCTAAAGGTGTAGAAATGCCTGCTTTTTCTTCCATTTTTTTCTCTAATAACTTGCTGAATATTTATTCTATGACTTAGAAATTCCAGAACAAAACTAAGTGATTCTGATGCTAACAAAGAAATAACATTGTGAAAACTTTTTCAGTGAAAATGCTCTTGATATACAGCTTCATTAACAAGCTTCATTCCACATCAATGAAAGGAAATTGCACTTTGTCAATAGTAATTTTCCAGGTGTATTAACAGAAATCTTTCAGCAGGAGAAGAGGGGATAAAAGTATGATGAATCTCTGTAAAGAAGGTGAACGTCTATGCCAGTGGTGACTCACTGTTTTATTCTTTAAGCAAATCTAAGTTTTTACCTGAAAGAATTTTAGTTTTATGTATAATTTTATCTTTAGTTATTAAATTCAATTCTATATATTCATAGGTGCAGTATAATATGCCTCTACATGTTATCTAAATGTTAAATCAAGCAGATTAATATATAGTCAGCCTACTGTTCTTTTTACATTTTTTTATTTTAAAGAGAATAAAACAAAAGAGGACAGATCT